>PVLC010011979.1:0-46376 GCA_004027655.1 Graphiurus murinus
CATTGATTTGTACTCACTTAAGAAAATGTTATATATCACTACATGAAAAATCTAGAAAAGTACCCAGTTTTAGGCAAGAAATAACCAGAAGATACATTTTGCAATGTGAGTAAATGAAAGTTCTATTCCTTTTATATTCTACATCCACTAGGAGCCATATTTAAAGTTCATAAGTGCAAAGTTCACCAAATGCAAATGTGCTCACCTGGACACAGAGCTATATTACAAGGTTTATGATGTGTTTCAGGTCCTTCACAGGGCCTCCCTCCATACTGAGGAGGTGTGCATGACCTTGTTCTTGTTCTTTGGCCTCGACCACATGTAAATGAACATAAACTCCATGGGGACCATTCCTCCCAAACTCCATGTACTGTAATAAAGCAAAGAAGCTTCAACAACAAAAGAGATGTAAAGTCAAAGATTTTTCTGTGTAATTAAAAATAAATCTCATCAAATAAAGTATGAAAATATTTTTTTAAGTTCAGTTCCAATAACATTCATTTGCTCTAAAATTTTAAATGTAATTAAAATTTATTAAAATAATAGAAAACTGTATGTGCTTTTTTCCTTGCATTTGAAAAGTTACTCATGTCATAAAACTTAAGCTTTTTCAAAAATATGAAGATGTATCTCTCTCTCTATTAGTAATAACATTTGAGAGTTATTTTTAAGTCAAGATCAACTAAGGTAGAATATAGAAAATGAACTTTTTCATAACAGAGATGATCTTCTGTAGTTAAGTGTGCATATAAATCACTAAGGATCAATCTAATTCTTCCAGTACTTAAAAGGGTCAGGATTAAAGACTATCATTGTATCAGAAAATGAAAAAAAATCCAAAATTTTACTGTACATTTTTTAAGAAGCTTTTTAACATAATTTTTAGAAAATATATTATTTCATTTTAAATTTTTAGGTTTAAAGTAACCATCTTTTGAATAATAGGGACATTTTAAACACTGTGTCTCCTCACATAAGACCCTGCCTTTTCCTCATTTCAAAATAAGTGGTGAATATGGCCATAAAACCATAAGATGCTCTTCTTCTGACAGCGTGGTGGAAGCTAGAAATCCTCTTAACCAGTATACATTTTTCAAACTCCCTTAGTAGGTGAGTTATATTTCTCCTAAGATCAAGTTATATAACTAATATTATGACACCCTAACTGTGGATGAACCAATACTTCAAATATTCCACTACAATGAATTCAAACTTGACCAGAAATAATAACATGATTTGTGTTCTTTCCTTATAATCATTGAAAATACACAGTGCTATCTTTTACAAAAGACCACCAAGCTTCAAGTTCAGATTCATTCTCTGAATGACATTGGCCTCATTTCAACTTTTAATATTTGGGCCTGTAAGGAATAGCACTTCATCAGTAATAAAAGAAAATGAAGCCTTTGAAATATATCAATTTGGGTTGAAAAGCTTCTGTCTTGATGCTGAACCTCTGGCCTTACTATAAGAAGTTCAAGAGTTCAAATGTTGGCTATGACACTGACTGGGATAAGTTAGGGGGAAAGAAATTTATAGTAGAAAATGATTTGAAAATGCTCATTTTCTCCTCAACATAGACAGGGATAAGCACAAATCCATGTAAAATGGCAGAGGAATTATGGAGTAAATACAACATATCTAGAGTTTTCTTCATGTAAATGCTGACCAAGCTGTTACTTTGAAAATATCACACATGCACTTAAATCTAGTTAACTAGCAAAATTTTTCCTGCACATGATCATGTTTGTGGCAAGACTACTTAACATGTACCCTTAGTAGTTTTTAAGAATAACATTATACTGAGTACAGTTAGATTTAACCATTCCACAATGGACATACACTTCAAAACATCATGTAGTACATGATAAATACATACAATTTTATGTTAATTTAAATCACAATGAATAAATTTGAAAAGAAATCCATAAATATGATACTTTAGCAATGGGGTACCTATCCTCTTCTATTTATGTTATTGAGTTACCTCAACTGGTTGCTAAAGTATGTTCAAATATTGGAAAAACCAACCAAATGGAAAATCTCTTAAAGCTGTGACTTGCTGGGAAATTTTTAAAGAAAATATTAAGGAAAAGAACAAGAGAGTGAGAAAAATTAAGATTTGTTTCAGTTTTCCCATGATAATTTGGAAAAACCAGAGTCAATTTGTATCCATTGATATCAGAATAAATAAGTCTTAATTCAGTTTTATATATGTATAAAATATAAATCACCTATAGTTTTAAAATATGTACCAAATTACTTATGTATATACATATATATATGTGATAATTATGGTAAGATTTTTGAAAGTAATGTGTATAAACATATTTTATTATGTAAAAGGTATTATTTTTTACATTTCTTTCCAATTATTTCTTCACTTAAAAAAAAATCTTCCAGCTGGAAATGTATCTCAGTGTTAGGGCACTTTTCATGCCTAGTATGCATGAGGCCATGGGGTCAATCCCCAGCACAGTAAAAAAAGAAGAAAAGGAAGGAAGGAAGGGAGGGAGGAAGGAAGGGAAAACAAACTTTCTTCCTCCATTTTTTATATAAAGATTTAATGTTACTACTGTACAATATTCATATTGCTTGTTATATTCATTTTCTTTTCTACCAAATTATGTTGCTTTATATGCATTGCACAATCTCAGAAAAAAAAATCTGCTAAAGTGGCAAATTTTTTTCCATGAATCTCAAATACTGTTGATTAGTCTTGACAGCTTAGTTAACTAATAGAATTAGAATCTTTTGAAAATTAATATTATTCAATACTTTTTAATATGCTAAAGTTTCATAACTCATTCACATCATTTTAAAAAGACTATTTTTTCATTTGGCAAAGATACAAATTCTTAACAATTTACTACTTTAGATACTATTGGATTAGTAAAATATGTCTGTTTATAGAATAGACATAATTTACAAGATTTATATTAGGTGTTTTCATTTTAATAAAAATTGTTTATAATTTCTTTTATTCTGCAGAAAAATGTAAAAATCTGTAAGTAATCAAGTTGATTTGTACAATAAGCCTAATAAAGCCATTCAATTTAAATAAAATTTATCCACTTTAATAGTTTTCTTCTTTATCTTTGGCACAAAGTATATCATCATATCTCTTTTTTGTGCTGACCAGAGATAAAATAAAAACAATATACAATACACAAACTATATTGTCACCAGATTTTGAAATAAATACACACAAACACTGTGGTTTAGATTGTGCCATATATAAAATAACTCTTTTAAGTAAAATGTTCTTATATTTATAAAAAAAAATGGATGTGATATTGCAGAAGAAAATCCAAAACTACTCTTTAGCCTACAACTTCTTCTATAGGATTAAGAAATATATAGTATGGATCAATGATGATTTTCCCCAGGAGTGATTTTGCCACCAGGTGACATCTGGTAAGGTCTGGAGACATTTTGAGTTGTCACAACTCAGAGGAAGATGAGGTACTACTGGCATTTAATGAGTAGAGACCGAGGATGTTGCTAAACATTTAAAATACACAGGATGATCCCCTGCAAAAAAGATTTATCAGGGACAAAATGCCAATAACCAATTGACAGAGGTTAAAAAACTCTGGAATAGTCCATAAAACTGTAATTTAACCAGGACAGCAAATATATTATTAAATGCAGCTCCCTATTTTTTTCATTTTACTTCCTGTTTGTCGCATTCTTTTCTGCTCTGAATAATAAGAGCTGTTGAGAGAATAAGTTCAAAGCAAAAATCTTTTAAAAGGCTGGATATCTCAGGATTCATATTAGAGACAACAGTATTATGCAAATTAATTTTTAAAAATTCTTCTTTTAAACTTTGAATAATATAAGTAAAAGGTAATTAATTTATAACACTATTGATTTATCTTTTGTAGTGCAAATAAATATAAACTCTAATTTCATCATTCCATATATTTCGTGACTTTAATATTCAATTTGTCTTCTTCTTGTGCCATGTTTATTAATTAAATGCCAAATACATTTGACTTTCCACATTCTGACAAGTCGGTTATTGATTTTTGGGCTATTTTTAAAATTTATTATTTTAGAAAGATGTTTAAAATGGTATTTAAATTTTAAACTACTATAAAATTCACTTTTTTCAGAATATATGAGATTGAAAAGAAAGTATATATTTACAAACATGGCAAATAACTAACCAAAATATTCAACAAATATTTCATAACACAATAACCATATTAATGAAATGCTAATATCCTAAAGCAGGATACTTACCCTACATTTTAAAAATAATAAAGTTTCTAAATTATTCTTCAAATCTGGATAATTAAAAATAAATCAATAAAATTTGTTCTCTTTAATTCAACAAACTGAACTATAACAATAATTGAAAAATACACTGTCTTATTAGTATTATTCAACCACACTTAGAAAGACAAACACTTTACATAAAGACAAAAAGGAACTAGTAATTGTGTATGTGTGTATATATATATACACACATACAGAATATATATATTCTGTAGGTATAAAAACGGAAAGTTTAGGAAATCCAGGAAAACTTTATAGTAATAGACTATCACTCAGTTTTCTCAACATCAGACACAGAGGGAGAGAGCTTGGCAGTCGTGTATAGAAGAAGCACTCTGGTCCTGCCACAGATGCTCTGGGTGCCCAGTGAACGCTTTAATCAGCAGCTTCTGGCAGAAGGATGGAGACTTCCATATGTCAGTCTTATGAATGTGCAACACTAGTGAGTAGAAATTTAGCTCTGAGTGGAGAACTGTGGAAGGCACTTTGGAATTTACTCAGACTTCCATTGGATTCTTATGTTGAAAGGATATTGACTATTAAATAGATATTGATGAGATAAATTTATATTATATACATACAGTACAGCTTAATTCTCTATTGACATTTTTCTCTTTTACAAGAATAGAGAACTTGATTCTGTACCCCAATCATACTGTAAGCAGGTTCCAGGCTGAAGTATTCTCCAAGACAACCCACTGTATTCATATTCAAATAACAATGTGCCAGCATTTGCCCTTGGGCCTGAAGATTTCATTTCTAAAATTGTCTTGACTTCTCTTTCTTTTCCTTCTCTTAACTAATACGCTTAGGATCCACTTGCTCAATAACCCGTTTTTAATCATCTTTTTTCATGGTCTTCTCTCTTCCATGACTTCCTTAAGCACTTTTCCGTTTCTGAATCTTTTTACTTTTCACTTCATGTTACTTCTTGTCTAGTCTAATTCCCACTGACCTTCTTTATTGTTGTTGTTTTTATTGGCGATTATTGCTCTTTTCTTGCTAACTCTGTCTTTTCCTCAGAGCCTTCAGCTTTCTGCCCTGTTTAACTTTAATTCTACCTTTATCTGCAGCTTTGTTAAATTTTGTTACATTTGTTACATTTCTCCCACCTCATTGCATCATTCTTCCTACAACTCCTGCTCACCATCATATTTCCTCCAGGCTCTTTATTATTGTGATAAGAACCAAGTAACATAAAATTTACCATCAAAACCACTTTTAGTGTACAATTCAGAAGCGTTAGGCATATTTGTATGGCTGTGAAATAGATCTTCAGAACTTTCCATCTTGCAAATCTGAAGTTGTATACTCTAAGGACAACTCCTCCAGACTGTCTTTTAATGGATCACACTTGCCTATTTGGTTAGGAAATTGGAATTATTCCTGCCCTTCTTCCATGCTACCTACTCTTCACACTTGCTTTTAGCAACTGCAGTATCAGCCATCTCTGGAAATGGAGCTCATCAGGAAATTTTAAGCATGACTTAGTGGATGCAGGGCATCAGTTTCTCTCTTTATATTTGGAGGCCTCAGAAAAGCTGTGCATTCAAGTCCAGTGTCAACTGCAGCAGCCCATCCACCAAAAGATTAGAAAAAAAATTAACCATGTGAATTCCTGACATCTTTTGCTTCAGACTTCTTGAACCAAAGACCAGATTCCTGTAAGTGCTTATTTTTCACAAAAGTCAGTGGTTTGAGAGGGAGAAACACCTATATTTGCATGTGTACATCAAATGAGGAACAAAATTTCGATGTAACATGCAAAATCTGACCCTAAGTAGGAATTCTATTGTGCTATGCTCCAGTTAACATTAAGGATCTCTCTCTCTCTCTCTCTCTCTCTCTCTCTCTCTCTCTCTCTCTCTCTGTCTTCATTAATGACTTTAAGTTTACAAAGTAGTACATGGCCATGATGAAGGTAAATACTTCAGGGAGTAAATAAATTAATAGTTATTTATTAAGGGACACTATTTTTCCCAATAGGGTCAGATAAGTATTAGGAAAATGGCTGTCTGCCTAAAAGACTACACCAATCATTGACTTAAGCAATGGCTACATATATTTCTAGCACACTGGAAATACATTTTTCTTCAAACATGCAATTGGACACTTTCACCATATAAAATACAGAAAAGATATTTCAACCTTATATTGTTAGATGCAGACACATAAATGTTAAGCTGATATTTGCCATGGGAATGCAGACACTTACATAACTTCCTGACTGCTCTGAAAGCAGAAATAATCACATACGTAATAACATATCACAGTTGAATAAGAATTACACTTATCCACTCTAATTAAAATGTCTATACCCAGTTCATATGAAAATAACAAATCGTTCCAAACGCGTAGCATGACACAATTCAATAACATCCACACAGTTTTAGTTGCTGCTAACACTACCTGGACAGAGGGCAGTGTTATTGCAAACCCTTGATTCTCTTAATGGGCCGCTGCAGTGTGTCCCGTAAGGTGATACACAAGTTCTGGTTCGCACCTGCGACCCTTGACCACAAGTAACTGAGCATGAGCTCCACTGGGACCACTCTTCCACACCAGATTCACCTGTGTGCAAGATAACAAATAAACATGAAATACTGTCTTGAATACTCATCTAGTAAGCATTATACCAAACTGGCATTATGACATGCATGAATAAATGTAAGATATGACAGTACTTCAAAAGGTACAAGAAAAACATTTCAGAGAAAAATACATTTGAAGAGGGATGCATATAATACTGATACAAAGACCAAATTTGTTTCCATTTTTTTAGCAAAAACACTCCAGAAATTTCATTGTGCTAGGAACACTGTGAAGAAGCTACACAACATTTTTCAGGAAGAACAATTGTTGAAGCAATTCTCTTCAAGCTTTCTAAAGCTTTTTACTTTGACAGGAAAGGGAGCAAAATGTGTTTCTTTTTTGGGGGGCGGGGTACTGGGGGTTGAACCAGGGGTATTCTATCTCTGAGCCTTTAAAAAAACTTTTTTTTTTAAACAGGGTCACACTAAGTTGCTGAGGCTGGCCTCGAACCCGTGATCCTTCTGTCTCAGCCTCCAAGTACTGGGATTACAAGCATATGCTACCAGGCCAGGTAGCAAAGTGTGTTTCAAAATTTATGGTATGGCTTTAGTGAACAAGAATATATTGATGGGCTTGTTTCTAGTTCTAGCACTTCATTGTATTGCATCCTTTCTAATGCTAGATGAGGTGGAGCCCTAGTAGATTGATTGCATCCAATTTTTATTGTGCATGAACAATGACATTTATTTACAATGTACTGAGAGTTCTCCTTTTTCATTCTATGATAGCTATTTATGTTGTGATGTTTATTAAAATTCTTCTGGTCATTATTTCACCCATAATCTAGAATAATGATTTTTTCTCAACATGAAGAACATTTTCTCTATAAATTTTATTAACATAATATGGTACTAAGATTTACTCCAGAGTAGGGCTCTAAGAAGCTGATTAATGTCTGAGTTAATTATTTTTCTTGGGCATGGTATCACACTGAAATTATGCGTAATTTCTATTGCTATCTGAAGTTATATCCCAAGGTGATGTAAAGAATTTCAAAGACCATTTCATTGGGCTTCTAATTCTCGCTGGCATTGTGTCCAGACTGGATTTTTAAAGCTGATTTGAAATCTTGCTATTGCTTTTCTCTAAATTTAATTTGAGTCATATAGCAGTAACTATTTAAGTTAACCATTTCATTTAGTTGGTAAAAATTTTACAGAAGAGGTGTTTCTGAAAACTGCAACACTGATTATGTGGATCAAGGAGCAATTTATATTTTATAGATCCTGTCTAGGATTGCCTTTGGAGTATAATTCAAAGGATAGAAATGATAATATATTTGTCCATCTTTTGGGGGGACTTAAGAGATGACTTTGAAATTATTTTCAGTGCTACTCAGGCAGGTGGTCCAAAAACTGGTGCACAAGGACGGGAGGAGTTTGGACCAGAGCATAATTTAATAACCTGATTTCTTCAGTGAGAAATCTGTTCTAACCAAAGTCAACTGAAGTAAGATATGTGCTTCATAGAGCAGTAGATTTTGCATTCTGCTACAATCTTCTTATCTCCTTGAGAGTTCAAAACAGCCAGTTTGCAGATAAGAACTGGGCCATATACTATAGGTTAAGTAGTACAATTATGAAGCATTGGTTCTTATATTGTTCTGTATTATAGAGTCAGGCATAGATAATAATGCACTGATAACTGGTTATATATTATAAAAGCACAGACAGTGGTAACTGGAATGACATATTCCATTAAATAGGAATTCTTTTTGATAGGTAGTCAATGTTTATTTTGGAAGTACTATATAGAACACCATTGATTATGTCAGTATTTTTAACCTAAACAAATTTATATATGCTAATTTCATAAATGTGTCCTTGGATTACTACTTGGATATTATTTAAAGACTTGTCTTATAACTGTTTTACATTAAAGAAAATTTAGCAAGATTGAAAATTATTATTTTATAAGCCCAATAATATGAAAATGGTTAAAAAAAATCCACACATATGTATATACAAACACATATATATTTAGAAATGAAAAAAAAATCTAAGCTTAAAGTTAGGGAAAATACATTTTTAGTAATATCGAAGCCTGTTTGTAATGAGATTAAGTAAGATATAAATATTATGATTGTGTGTTATTACAAGTCAGAAAATTATGAAGAATGTGAATTCCACAGTAAGTGAAATGATAAAGGTTATGAAAGAAATTAGTTCTATTTTGCCACAAAAGCAGTGCTTCTCTTCCTCTTGCATTGTTATGATGACAAAGATATATATTTTAACTAAACTGAGCAATAAATTAGAATCAAGGCCTACTTTTTTTTGTGGGGGGGGGTACTGGGGATTGAACCCAGAGGCATTCTACCTCCGAGCTACACCCCCAGCCCTATTTTTTATTCTTTATTTTGAAACAGGGTCTCACTAAGTTGCAGAGTGCCTCACTAGGTAGCTGAGGCTGGCCGCGAACCCGGATCCTCTGGTCTCAGCCTCCCAAATGCTGGGATTACAAGCGTGCGCCACCATGCCCGGCTTCAAGGCCTACTTTTAAAGGTACTTGTGTTTAAATATTTTAAAATCGGGGGTTTCTGAATATATGATACTGCAAGGTAGCTGACCAAGCTACACAGTGGTGCCTGGATCATGGAAAGTTGGCAATAAATGCTGAGAAATGGCTTTCTTCACTCTTCCTCAAACAGATGGTTCATTTTGTGAATAATAACTAAATACTAAGACATTCGTTGGTTTTCAAATTTTTAATCAAAACATGCCACTAAAATAGTGGCCTAGCTACCAAAAGAATATGTATAATTCAAATTCTTTGAGGTGACATTTTCTTATTTTCTCCCGCCACTTTCATCTCCATAAAGGTGTGAAGACTATTCTAGTTAAATACAGTGGGTCATTATGAAAAACTGAAAAACCACTTTCTAAGAAAAATATTTTTAAATATACTCAGTGACATGTGAATCATTAAGCATAGCATGATGTGTACCATTTCCAATGCATGCATCTTTGGAGATAGCTCAAATTGATCTAGTTTAACTGAGGAGTGCTAAAGTTCATGCAGAAGTCTTCAGTATCTAAGGCATTGTTGAGACTCTATCCTGGGACAAAACATAAAAGGAAACTGGAAAAGTCTTGCAATTAAAATCAGGTCTATGTTTGGTGGGAAGCTACTGGATATTAACTCTATGAACTTAGAAAGCCACTTTTTCTTTGGAGTCTTCAGGAAAATGAGTAATGTATCTATCCTAAAGTGTACTTGTGAGGATTGAGTGAAATAATGTGTAAGAGTGCATTTTAAATTATGAACAAAGTATTAATATAATTTTGCTAGTATGTTAAAATGATGAGATTAGAAAATATTTTAATATGTTGTTTCTATTTTAGATAACATACTATGTATTCCTAATAGAAGATCTTTTCCCAACTATAGTAAAAAGATACTTTTCTAAACATGTTTACACATTAATTAGATGACAATGATGCTAAAAAGCATTGTAAGTGTAATTAAGATGTCTTAAGGGATCCTATTGGCACTTAATTTAGATGCCTATCATAAATATCTATCTTGACATATTATTTCATTTCCCTTAGCTATAAACAAAGATTGTGTCTTAGACTATTAAACCATCACCATTTATGTTCTAACTAGCTTGTCTCAATTATTGGACTGACAAAATAATCAAGTTTTTTTTAATACAGTAATGCTACTTCATGAAAATGTTACTTTAAGATATGTTTACTCCCTTTACCACTATACAGAAAGTTTGATTTTTCATTTCAGTGTTTACTGATCATATTTACAGGCCAGGTTACTCATTTTGAGAATTACATTATAAAGTATGATAGCTATTGTTTTCTTTTGTCTCTGATTAGTATACAAATGTTATGTTGCCTTTCATTATTACTAATTTTATCTCTGTTGCATCAATTTTTGTTCTCAAATTACTGTCAGCAGATTTTTAAGATCATTTATATATAATGCTAATATCTTGATTTGAAAGACAAATAGAGAAATTTTACAAATAAAACTTAATTTTTATAAAATTTCATATGTGACATCTATATTTATACCATCTTAAAATCTTAGCAAATTATTCAGAAAATATTTAAATAAAAAGATCCTCAATTTTTAACTTTATAATTACCTATTATCAAATCATGAATTTTAAAATTATTTATAATAATTTAGTTTTTCAGTAATATGTCAGTATTATAGCAATTTAATTTTAAAATAAATTTTATATGTGTATTTATAATTGCCTACAGTAACTTTGGCTTAAAATGAAATAACAAATGTTCATTATTCATGAATTGAGGCATCTGGTTAATATTTTTAGAACCTAAATTTTGAAGTTTATTGCCTCTTCTGGGTTATTATTAACAATATAAGAAAATGGTTTTATAACTCCTCATGGATCTACTTAATAAGTGTTTCATCTATTTATCAACTCATGTATTACTAAAAATGTTAGATGCAAAGTAATGACTAGAAAAGAGTGAATAAAAATAAAAGCTGAAATTGGTAATTCATTTCTAACAAAATCAATATTCTTTGAGATTTGAATTTCCCAAAAGAGTTCTGGCTGAACACTGAATTTTCTTTATATGTAAAACTATAATATCCAAAAACTGAGTTTGAACAAAAACTCCTAGACAAATTGTATAATATTAAATGCATAAACTAATTTTACTGCATTATTGGAAATTTAAAACTATTATTTTCTATTTCTCTCTTCCACTGATCTCAATGATTAGGAACTTCAGTAAACCGGTATTTGCCTCCTCTTTTGCAAAAAGGAAAGGTACATTCTCTATCCTTGCAGAAATGCCCCATGAGATGATGCCTCTGAGGCTGAATAATCAGCCCAAGTCCTATGCCTCAACTTAGAGTCAAGCATCTTCCAACCTCCCCTCAGTGGTTGAGACATTTTGCTATATGTAAAGGACAAAAATGTATTTAGAACGTTGGAAATGTGCCCGAACCTGGTCTCACTATTAGATGTGTGTGTGTGTGTGTGTGTGTGTGTGTGTGTGTGTGTGTGTGTTGTGCTAGGGATTGAACTCCTAGCCTTATTGTAATTTTTACTTTGAAACAGGGTGTCACTAAGTTTCTATGGAGTATACCATGTATACATATACATATATACATATAAAATTTCATGTGTGACATCTATATTTATTTAGATCATCTTAAAATCTGAGCAAATTATTCAGAAAATATTTAAATAAAAAGATCCTCAATTTTTAACTTTATAATTATACATATGTATACTATGGAGGACCTCACTAAGTTGCTGACACTGGCCTTAAATCTGTAGTCCTCCTGTCTCAGCTTCCATAGTACTGGGATTTAGGGGCATGCACTACCTACCACGCCTGGCTCATTGTTGGACTTGATCAAGCAAATAATAATAATATAAATCACCTTTTCTTAAATGAGAAGGTGTACCAAAAGGAATCCAGAAAAAGTTTTCTTCATTTCTGGATTTGACTATAACATATATTTCAAAACAACTAAAAATATGACCTTATAGAACTGATCCTAAACATTCTCTTCTGAAAATTTGAATTACTTGCAATTAATGTATTAAAATGTACTACTTATCTATTACTCAGAGATCAGTCCATTAACAATATTGACATTTTTAAGTTGTAGATTCAGGGCAAGAGTTGTGAATAAATAAGAACATGTGAATGAAAAGAAATATCTAAAAGTAGATATTTCCTAAAAGTAGGTATTTTCTTTAGGGGCAATCATCAAAATCAGTCTGAATATCATGTCAGAGAACTGGTTATGTACTGGGAACATTTCTATTAATACTGAATAGTTAGGATTGTAATGTATGAGACTTTTACAAGAAAATAGATAAAACTCCTAGATTTCAATTTCCTAAATAAAAGCAACAGCCGAAAATGTTCATAACACAATTTTAAATACTTTCATCCAAGGAGATGCTACATGCAATGTACTAGATGGAATTATAGCCCACATATTATGATGAGCCAAAATAGGAATACATTTATTTGATTACACCCTATAGCTAAATGTATGACCATGAATTCTATGTATGACATTAATAATATATATAGTTATAAATTTTAGAAATTCTTCAAAATAATGCAGTTTCAGTTATTTATATATGTTATGTATATGTATATGTATATATACTTGGAGGGAGACATTAAAAATAATTTAGTTTACTTGGAATTAAAAATGTTATAAACCAGAAAGTCATTTTTATAGATATTCAACTAGCTGGGGTATATTACAGCTTACTAAAAGACTGTCAACTTTTTAATATTTAGCTTATACAACAAATTACTTTTCAAATCAAACATTAAGTTATAAAATAAAATAAGTTTATAAATAAATTCTAACATGTTGCCAATCAACAAATATTTATATATATACAGCACTTGTAAAAAAACATTCAATATATTAAATTTTGTTAAATTAAATTTTATCATGTAAAGTCCTATTTAAAATTCTCATTTATGAAAGTCCTACATCAATTAATTATTATAGAAATAACTTTATGTCTTTCCTGAAATGTTTAATTACACATGTTAAGTGGTTAATTAAATAAATTAAATTAAAAAATAAATAAATAAAATAAATAATAATGTCAATCCTAAATATCCCATATCAAAAGCAAAATAATTCTTACACATTTTTTGTGCATTTTTCAATTCACAGCTACTTTATTTATGGACTTTAACTGGTGACAAAAAATAAATGGCTCAAAAAAATATCAGCTCCAAAAATTGACAAATGTGCAGCAAAAGATTATGAAAACATGCAGTGGTTTCATTAAATTAACAACAATAAATAGAAAAATGTAACTAACGTATTACCAGTTTGTGCCATAAATTTAGCAGCATCAGCTTGTTCCTGAGGGACCCTTTTTTCATGAACAGATCGAGGTCGCTGACTTTTAATTGTATGATCTCCCATCATTCCAAATTCTAAAGACAGAATAAAGGTATATGAAAGCTTGTGTGTAGACATTTGTCAAAAATTACATTACTGTCTCATGCAATATGTTCCTGCACAGATCTAGACGTTATTGATTAAATTCACAATTCTAAATTTTCTAGGCTGATCTGCTTGGAAAATCTTTAAACTCAAGTCAGAAAGCCTATAAACATGAACAAGATTTCAAGAACAATAAGAGCCAATGAAATGACACATCAGGTTTTAAGTCAACTTAACAGAAATACTGTACTCTTTTCTGATAATGTTCTGAAGCAATACATCAGGATAAATTCAACCACAGTGTTAACTGTTATTTTTTAGAGAGACAATCCTGATTGGGTAGCAGCTGCCTCTGTTGTGACTAGTAATCAACCCCCCTTGCCCAAGTTTCCAGCACTTTTCTAGAGAAATGAGCCATCCTGCAACTTACTCTTCCCACACTTGATCTAAGCCAAAAGGTCAAAAAGTGATATGTACCCTAACTTTCCTGAGGTAAGCATTCACTTCATGAACTATCTTTTTCATCTGAAAATGAGGTTACCCTTGATGTTCTCAAAGGTTCAGAGAAAATGGTGACCTTCGTAATTATTCTTTTCTGCCTTGACCCAAATAATATTTCACTTTTTTCCTAACCACATGTAAAACAATGTTTTCTCCTTTACAATTTTATTTAAAAAATAGAATGTTCCGTGTCTGTTATTTAATCTTTTGATGGTAAAGCTTCTAATACAGGCAAAAATTTGTACCTAACTCAGAGGCAAATGAGGGAGAGAAAAACAAAATGAGTTGAACAAAAAATAGCTTCTGTGTAATATATATTTTTAAAAATTCATATTCTTAGAATACTGACATTTTTATGTTTATTGAATTGTTACTATAAAGTAATTTTAATAAAACCAAGCCTACTTCATGGAATATTTGTTAGTTCTGGTTCCTATGAGTACAGGTAGGAGAAGGAAGTGCCTAAGGGAAAGGATGGTGTGGTGCTTTCTCTTACATCAAGAAAGTTGTTGAGCTCCTAAGACTTAGGTCTTTAATACATGACAAAGATGATCACGTAAAGGGATAATGCCAAAATTTGGGAATAAAAAATTCCACCAGGTTGCTGGGTTTTTTTCTCATAATTTTTTAAATGCTCTTCTGCTAAAATATTACAAATTACTTTCCAATGTATTTTGTAAACAGTAATTCTACCAACTCATCTGTTTACATAACGGAAAAAGACTAGCACACATGTATATTCTGGCAAATTACCAAAAACTATGATATTTGATAGACTTGTCAGAAATTCTAGATATTCTAGTCAAGAGCACAATCCCTAAAAATTTGAGAAATCTAAATGTGTGTTTCATTGTCAGTTTAGATAATATCCAGATCATAAAATGATATTTGGTTTGATCTAGTGAAATCATTATTTTCTATTACTGCCAATACCCTTTCATTCTATGCATTTATGTGTTGCCTTTTTTTAACCAGGCTAATAAGAAATATCTAATTTTGTATCATTTAATGATTTCTGATATTGGCTATTTAGAAAAAGATAGCTAGACTCCTTTTCACTATGCAATATCTAAAAGTTATTATAACTTTTATTATAACTAACCCTAACCCTAACCCTAACCCTTTCCTCTTGGATTTATAATATGTGTTGTATTTTGTGTGTGTTTATCACTGTTGACATTTCAGTGAGAGTATGTTTACATAAACCAGCTGGAGGCATTAATGCTCACACTAAAGTAGTTTTGGCAACAAGAGAGTAAATTATAGCAAAAAACAATAGTTTAATCTACAATTTCTAAAATACATAATAAATTTTTATATAATCCGTATTAACACTAGAAAATCATCAAACTCAGTGGAATCATGCCAATAACCTGCAATCTCTCTTTTAAGGAAAAAATGGTTCATTTGCACAGGGAGTATGACCCTGAAATTTAAAGGTCTGAGTATTGTCAGTGAACACTACTGGAATAACTTTAAAAGTGTCATGCTAACTTTTTAATGATTTTTGAGGTATAAACACAAGACACTTTCTTTTTAAAATAAAATTTAAGTAATGTATTTTGTACTATTAGTTGGAATGTAATTTATATATCGCAAAAATATTTGTAATACAAATTAAATTTTAGTATTTTCTGTTGTAGTCACACTTATCATCAATAATCAATGTTTTATAAGTATTAGAGGTAATAATTTATTATAGGTCATAGTGTTTAAGACAAGAAAATCTTCAATAATTTATGAGTTTGATTATATATATCTTATATATAAATAAAAATTAAAAATGAAATTGTTGATTATAGTTGGCAATATAATTTATCAGGAAAATTATTTTTTAGAAATGAGAATTAATATATAACTAAACTCCCTATAAGACATGATATGCTAAAATTAATTTTTATGTAGATAAACAACACTATAGTGTTATTTTTAAAATATTTCAAGCCTATTATTCCAGATCTAAAAAATCAAATTTGTAATTGAAATATGCAAACTACTATCTAGCCAAGTGAGTTTCTTTTGCTAATGTTTTTATTACAAGTGTTTGAAATTAAAACACTTATTAATGGTAACATTTAACAAAAAATGTTATGGTTCCATTAATATCTCACAACAGGTTATTTTCCAAACATGTATGTTTTCTTTCACTATGACATTCTTTTCCACTTTTAATAAAACACAAGCCTATTGGATCATTCAAGCCTAGGAAAAAATCAAACAGTTCTTTTTACTATTGTTATCTCATGTGGTAAATGTGGGTTGTGATAAACCTTTAGCATATTATGCTTTCTGAATAATGTAAATTCTTAATAAATGGTTCATTTATATGCATATCATTCTGCATTGGCAAAGATAATATACTACATTAGTTACACAAAAAAAGTAACATAACCAAATAAAAAGATGATCTGCTTTGGTGAAAGCAATGAAAAGCAAGTTACAAAATCAAATGAAATAAGGTATAGTATAATAGTGTGTATGTGCATATGGTATAGGGCTTATGAAAATATGGAGTTACTTCCCATATCATTATGTTGATGGTATAAATGAAATAATGGGTAAATAACTCTTCATATATAAAACCTAACTGATTGAAGATGGCTTCCATGTTTTGGCAAAATTTTTTTACTGTGCTTCTTGCTAAAAAGCTGAAAGTTGGACACAAAGTTACACACACACACACACACACACACACACACACACACAATGGTTTTGGAAGTCTTTTGCCTAAGTCTAGTTTTATATCTTTTCATTCCTTATCCAGGATTATATGTCATTAAGAAACAAACTTTAATCATGACTTGATAATCAGTTTTCAGTTATGAAGTTTTTGTCTGCAAATCAAGGGTTGTGATACTGTGTGATTGAATTTATCAAGAAGTTAAAGAAATACACATATCCACTTATTATTCTACTATGTATTTATTTTTAAAACTATGGACAAGAAGTTCATCATATTAGTAGATAAGTAATTACTACAATGCCTTACAATGTATACACTAGCTTCACATTCTTAGCTAACTTCCCTTTGCATTTCTGCAGAAACCATCCAAGCTCAGGCCATTTTTGCTTCTCAAAAAATATGTATGATTACAATGCAGCAATTAAAAAAATAAAATTAAAAAGAAAAAAAAGAAAACTCTTGGTGTTTCTCACACTCTGCTAATGCTTGTCATGAAATGACCAAGCTGCTGTACCCTTTCTCATTTTTCCGTCCTCTTGAAAGAGCTACTCTTCAGCCATACCTGCAAGAGAGACCCTCTGCAGTCTCAATGCAAATGATACCGTGTCCCCATCCACCAAACAAAAGCAGGCTCTGCCTTCCCTAATTTCTCTTTTGCTTTGGAATAATAATGGATTTTCATTTAACTATTAGATTAACTGTCTTATTCCTCCTGCTAGATAATAAACTTCTAAGGGAAAGAAAGCATGGCTTATGAATTTTAAATTCACCCCCTGCTTTGTGCATAGCTGTGGTTTTATATTTATTTATTAAGTAAATAAATTTTGTGTAAAATTGCCTCTTCAAAATGCACAGGTCTTCTATATATTAAAGACCATTGCTTTTAACTTGTTTGGTAAATTGTTCAACAGGGAACATTTAAATTCTCAGTTTAGTACTTGAACATTAGTTATGTATGATTATGATGGTCAACATTCCTGCTGTCAACAAAGTTTATTATTCATAAACATATTCAGGTTAATATTAAAATATTACCTTATTTAGAAATTAAATATCCTGTTTTACAACAAAGCTTTATTTTAAATAAACATTTGTTAATTACTCAATCTGTGTTAGGTATTAAAGTTATAAAGAAAGATGAGTAAAAAAATGGTTTCTGATATTTTGAAGCTTAAAGCCCAAGGAAATCCACCAAGCATGGCTGAATCTTTTGAAATATGTCAAGTTCTTTTTTTTATTAAAATGTTAAGCAACACCTGGGATACTTTGTATCAATTTCCTAACTTCAAGAATACCATTAACTGCAATAATTTGCTAATATGTTTCCAAAGAGAAAACATAACTTTTAAGCCCTGCAACTAGACAACTGAAGTAAGATCTCATTTATCAAAGTCTAACAGGAGAGAACAGCAAATACATGGCTTGCTGCAGGAGAAAAATTCTGTCATCTGGCTGGCTTAAGTTGGTGTGGACAAATAAATTATGTTAATACGCAATCAGACATTTTCTGAAACATGATGATTAGATCTAATGTATTCTAGGCTCACATTTAGGCAGTAGTATAAGTTATTGAAATTGTTCATTTATTTTTACATTTATTGGAAACAGTTGACACTGATTTTGCACGCAATTTTTTTTTTCTGCAGAATGTAGTTGAGAGATACATAGCTAGTAAAGAGCAACTCATGTCATCCGTATTTTGATATCTTTCTGATTCTTTTATTTTGATTCTTATTTTTTTATGTGAGCAGACTTGACAATTTCATTTTTTTCACTCAATAAAGCAAATATTTTATGAAAAGATAGAGGTGAGAGCAGTAAAGAAAGGAGTCTGCATGATAAAAAATGCCTCTAGAACTAGCATGGGCTATTAGAAACTGGAATTTTAGAATTATATATTATGTTAAAATTATAAAGAACATTTAAAATATTTTTACTAGTGATTATAAATATACAAATACAAAAGAACCAAAGAAATAAAATAAATGAATGGACAACTTTCAAAGAATTCCAGAATGAAAGTTATATACTAAATTAATAAATATAAGAAAATATTAAAATAAAACAAATTAAGGCATCTTAAGAAAAGTTGGAAACTGGGAGGTTTATCATTAAAATTTTAAAAATTAGTTGATATTATTTCCTACAAATTATTTCTTGGATCTATTGCCAGAGTTAGATACCTGACTAAATGAACCAATGATTTTTACAGTAACAAGACAACTCATCAAAATATTCCTATAGAAATGATGGCTATTACTGTTAAGTAGATGGGTAATTTTACAGCACTTCTAAAAATAGATATAGCATAAAATCGTCAAAGGTCTATTAGCATGTTTCTTAAAAAGCTTAAAATATTCAGGGGTTTCAATGAGGTTGGTAGATTACATAATTTACGAAATGGTTTATAGAAATAATTAACAAATATATTTACTATATATGCTTTTAGACAGTGATGTTATATTCTAATTTATCTTTATTCAAATAAAGTTGAAACAATTATATATAATATGTGATGAAATTATTTTAGGACTCTCTGAACATGTATTTGGAAAATTATATGACAAAATATCTGCAATGATTCCAGAAAATTTGAAGTGTAAACCACATATTACTTATTCTGTCTGTCTTCTGGGAAATGCTAGTTGGACATACTCTTCCATGTATGAAATCAACAACATGTGTTATCCTATAGGAATTATCTAGAAACACTTCTTGTATATTATCCAATTGCATTTTATGGTCTTATCTCTTTGTGAGACAACTATTGTCTTTTTATAAACCAGTAGTAATGATTTGCTTGCAATGTATTTTTATTCATTGGTGAGAAGGAAAATTAATGTAGAAATGCATAAATGATGACCACAATTCTCCTTTCAATAGTAATCTAGGAGCTGACTGCTTTTGCTTATTGACTTATATAAGCACAACAATGGCAAAATAAAATGCTACCCTACAGTGGTACATGCATATCCATGTTTATAGCAGCACAATTCACAATAGCCAAATTATAGAACAGACCTGGGTGTCTGTCAACAGATGAAGAGATAAAGAAAATGTAGTAAATACACACAATGGAATTTTACTCAGCCATAAAGAAGAGCAAAATTATGACATTAGCAGGAAATTGGATGGAATTAGAGAATATTATGCTAAGTGAAATTAACCAGTCTCAGAAAGCCAAGGATTCTTTGTTTTTGCTCATATGTGGAAGCTAGAGAGAACATAGAAAACAAAAGAGACTTCAGATAAATGAAGAGAGAGAACAGTACAATAATGGAAAGGGGTTGGAGGAGGGAGGTGAGGAGGGGGAAAAGGTGGATTGAGTAAGGAAACAGTTCAAATAATGTTAGGTCCAAACATGAAGGTATCACTGCCAATCTCAACACCACATACAGGGAAGGACAACGGGGGAGCAGGGTGGGATATGAAAGGAAATATACCTGGCTGTGTGCAAGTATGTTTGTATCACCTTGAACTATACTATGATATATAATTACAATGCACCAATACAAGTATAAAAAAGACAATTTCCTATAAGTTTGAGTTCCTGTTGCAGTAGATTAAAATTCTTATACTATAAGACCTTAATGACTTTATTGCTAAAGTGAACTGACAAAATCTCAGGTATCTGAAATATAAGAAGTAAACTAATTTCCTCTGGATAAAATGATAAAAATATTACTAGATTTTCCAAACTAGAATGTGGTTTTTTTTTTCTGTTTGTTTTTCTTTGCTGAGATTTCTGACATGTAGATGATCTTCTATGTGTAGAATAGTCCTTGTAGGGGCTTCCAAAGGAAGGGGACACTGCTGTAGAAGTAACAAAGATTTGTCTTTCGGGCTTCCCTAGAAGGGAAGAAAAGCAAACAAAATAAAACACAACAAAAACAAACAAACAAACAAAAAAGAAAACAATGAATGAGTCAACTGGTCATGGAAAAACAGGTGGTTTTTTTGTTGATGTTTTGTTTTGAAGGGAAAATAATTGGCTTCGATAGGGAATGAGCAAATTTAGAATTGTGCGGTTAGAAGATATGGAAATCTGATAATTATTATTGAAACATATAATATGAGAAGTAAGGCAAGAGATGTTTCTGAAGACAGTAGGGGCAGAAAGAAACAGGATGACAGAAAGCCTTTCTTATGCTTCAATAAGAACATTGGAACTTACCTATATCTGATTACATGTGAAATCTTTGAAGTTTTTATGCAAGAAATGAGAAATCATGGCTCAGAATGAATATCAGATATTTTACTTTAATTGAAGAATGAAGAGTAGATAGGAGGGGAAAAATTAGAGGAAATAGAGCTTATTGAGAGGCTATTGTAATTATGTGTATAGATTTGTGATTGGGTGGAGTTGATAGACAATTCACTAATAACTTCCAAGCCTGGGTAAGCAGGTAGGGCATCCTTTCTAGACAAAAGACCAAAACTGCACACAAAAACACTGGTAACCAGCAATTTGCTGCCGATTAAATCTATCTTTTGGACCACTAGGTCCAAAAATTTATCAAGCAAAGTAATTAGCAGTTCCCCACAAGTTTTAAGGGAAAGAGTTTTATATGAAAGTCTATGTTTTTAAAAAGTGATACTGTTAACCAGGCGTGGTGGCTCACACTTGTAATCCCAGCATTTGGAAGGCTGAGACCAGAGGATCTGGGTTCACAGCCAGCCTCAGCTACCTAGTGAGGCACTCCGCAACTTAGTGAGGCCCTGTTTCAAAATAAAGAAGAAAAAATAGGGCTGGGGGTATAGCTCAGAATATATAGAATAGAATGAATAGAATATTATCTATATATATATAATAGAATAGAATGCCCCTGAGTTCAATCTCCAGTACCTCCAAAAAAAAAGTGATACTGTTTAATTTTATACTTTTATAACTCTTCCCTTATATATTATAGTATTATGCATTTATTAAGATGCTTTAATAAAAAATTTCCTATGATTTTTAAAATTAATGTTCATGGCACTTTTAAATTTGTCAAAGCTCTTTGTCAATTATTGTAACAGTATAACAAAATTTTAACTTAAATCAATATTCCTATATACATACATGTATTTATTAGGAGAAATAATTTAATAAGATATACCATAAAATGGACCCTAACTGAAGGTTAAAAGGTGGTTGTGTAACCAAAAAATGCTAAATATATAAGTTGTAGGTAATTTACCAAATATCTTCTTTTTTATAAAAAAAAGTATCTGGATAATTCTTGTACATAATTTTTACATTTGAATTATATTCAGCTGATTGCAAGGTCTTGAACTTTACATTTTGTACCTGAAGGTAAGAGACAAGAGTTTCTTCTGTCTTTTATATTTTATATCTTATCCATTATCTTCATACAGAAATGTGGGTTTTTTGATAATCTAGAAATACTGAAGTGCACTAGTCATGTTTTATCATCTTCTGTCACGTTTCTATAGTTTATTACAGTGTTTTAACTTAAATCAGTATCATTTATATATTTTAATAAAAGAAATATCAAAACTGATGTGTGTGTGTGAGTGTGAGTGTGTGTGTGTGTGTGTGTGTGTGTGTGTGTGTGTGTGTGTGTGTTGCTAGGCATTGAGCTCAGGGGCATTCTACCCCCAGCCCTTTTTGAAACAGTCTCGCTAAGTTATCACGTGCTAGCCTTGAACCTGCTATTCTTCTGTCTCGCCCTTCCAAGTACTGGGATTAGGAGACTGTGTGCAGTTCAAAACTGACTTTCTTAATGAAAATGATTCTATTTAGTGATTATAATTTCTAAAATAACTGTGAAACCAACATAACTACTCTTTTCACCTAGTTTAATTTTCAGAGACAAATTAAGATACATGACAATTATTTTCAGTTTTTTCCTAGGATATAAGCTATTCTTATATTCAATTAACATATATCCAAACATATTTCCACAAATTATCAGTATTTCTATTTAAGTTCAAGTGGCATTCTATAGAAAGAGCTATAATGATTAGCCTTTTCAAAGCAATGTTTCACATACTAAAGATATTTAAGACCATTTTAACTGGCATGTAGTTTATGGCTCCATGTGGCATAGTGGAAAAATAAATAGGCAATCAGGAGATGTGGCTCATCTATCAGCACATCATGCCTTACATTTCTTGCACCTATTTCTTCTTGCAAATAGAGAAACTGAGATCATTATCCCTAAGATCTTGTTAATCTCTAAAGTTACATTTTTCCACAGGTCAGAAGTTGTTTCATGAACAAATACATCTATACCATAGCAAGCATCTACACTGGTAAGAGTTGTTTGTTTTTGTTTTTAGAAGGATTGCCTTTGAGATTTCATTCATTCAACAAACATTAAATGAGTACCTATTATATTCCATCTGGGATTACAGGAAATGACGATATAGCAAAAACCTTTTTTTTGGTGAAGGAAAATTTTATAATTATTCCGAACCTGATATTTAAGGCTTATATTATATGAATATTAAATTTATACACTTTTTCCAAAAAGTAAGTTATAAGCCGTCACATATGGATTTGCCAGATGAATAACTTTTATTCTTTCATTCACAGACTGCTTCAGATAAAACTAAATTTGTCTAAGAGGAACATTTGAAATAAAACTGTGGACACAATACCCATGCCATCAAAACCCAGGAGATACTGTAGTGTTATTGGTCTCAAGTTAGCTTTAGGGTTTTCTCTCTTTTTATTTTTAATTGATTTCATTTTGCGCTGATTTAGTCTCTCTATATCTAAGAAATAATATTTTACATTTCTCATTCCATTTTCTTAATGTCACAGCTTTCAGATATTTTTAATTTTGAAAACTATCCAAGAAAACATAAGCATACTTTAAGGAATCATTCCCCTTTATTTTCCTAATGCTAGACATTTATGCTGTCTTCAAAGGTTTACTGCCAAAGGGAGATTCCTGAAGTAGTTTTGCTGTGAGGAAGTACAACATAAATTTTGATAGATATTCCCACAAATCTCTCTCAAATATTTATCCTGATAGAGTTTGCTACAAGTTTAGGAAAGGGTAGTGTTACATCTTTTCGACCTATTTGATTTTTATGAATATTCAACACCCCTCTTTATCTTGCTTGGTGTTTTTCTTGTTGACTCCAATTTTGCCTCATAATAATATGTCATTCCTGCTATGTTGCAACATTTTTTTTTTCCAGTACTGGGGATGGAACCTGGGGGCATTCTACCTCTGAGACAACCCCAGCCCTACTTTTTTTTTTTTTATTCTTTATTTTGAAACAGGGTCTCACTAAGTTGCAGAGGGTCTCACTAAGAAGCTGAGGCTGGTGGCGAACCTGGATCCTCCGGTCTCAGCCTCCCAAATACTGGGATTACAAGCATGTGCCACCACTCTACGCTCTATGTTGCAACATTTATCTGCTACATCATTTTCTGTATTTTCTTTTCCACTCATAGTGTCCTTTTGTTTATGGAGGACCTTGTAGACAATATATATAGTTGAATTTTTTTTTTCAGTACTGGGAATTGAATTCAGGGGCATTCTACCTCCGAGCTATACCCCCAGCCCTATTTTTTATTTTTTATTCTTTATTTTGAAACAGCCTCACTAAGTAGCTGAGGCTGGCTGCAAACCTGGATCCTCCAGTCTCAGCCTCCCAAATGCTGGGATTACAAGCATATGCCACTACACCCAGTTTATATAGTTGAATTTTTAAAACCCCATCTGATACTCTACTTTAAATTTGTTTATACTTTCATTGGTGCATTATAGTCTCACATCATAGTGCAGTTGATAGTGATGGTGGCCTACATGCACACAGCACTTGGTGGGCTTTCCCCTGGCTCCCTCCCCACTCTGCCTTCCATATAGGATATTGAGATTGACATTGTAATTCTCACATACATACAATTCATTCATATTATTATACTTATTAAAACATTACTCCTATTTATACTTTATATTACAATTTCTCTTCAGCATGTTTTACTGCTGTTTCTTCATTTCTCCCCTTTCCTCATTTTTTGGATTGATAGGAATTTTGTTAAGTTTTTCTCTAGATATCCTAATTTAATTCTTCAAAAATATTATATCCTGGGTAGGCATGATTGTACACACCTATAATCCCAGTAGTTGGGAAGCTGAAAAAGAGATATCACAGATTTGAGGCCAGCCTCAGCAACTTAGGGAGACCCTCAGCAACTTAGTGAGACCCTGCTCAAAATAAAAAAAAAATAAAAAGGGATGGGGATGTAGCTTGGAGGGAGAATGCCTTTCGGTTCAATCAAACACACACACACACACACACACACACACACACACACACATTTTTAATCTATCAATCTCTTTACTGCATCAGCATCTATATTCTCCGAAACTATGAGAAAACCTTAGGCATGTTGCTGCTTCCTCCACCTTGACAGTCACAGGTCATTTGAACTCACACCATTACATTTGTACTTTGTTCTCCAGTCCTTCATACTTAAGTATTAGAGTGGTGAGTTTCTTTGTTTCTCTTCTTTCTTGGATTCATCTTTCATTTTGCTCAAGTATATCCTTTAACAGAGAATGAGCCTAAAATTGATTTATCTTTCTCTTATACTTTAATATCAGTTTGACTAGGCCTAGAAAAAGAGGGTTGTGATTTTTTTTTCCCACTGAACTTTGAAGATAAGTTTACAATGAATCCTAGTGCTGCCCCTAAGAAGTCTTCTTGTAAGAGAACTTGCTTTTATTTCCAGAAGCTTTTTAGGATTTTTCTTTTTAATCCTTGGGTTCTGAAACGTGGGCAGTATGTCTAGATGTATGTCCACATTCAGCTTACTTGGTACTCTGTGTTCCCTTTCAACTCAAGGCCTAGTACTTTAACAGAGCACACGGAATGTGTTTTTTTCTTAGCCAACTTTCCTGTGTGTTTGTTTCCTTTCATGCCCGTGGCTGAGTTTCTGAGTTACCTCACACTGTACTTTCATCTAGGCCCCTTCTGCACTCGCTAAGAATGTTCCCTGGGAAAGCTGAGCTCCTGATTTCAGATTATTAAAGGGTGACTGCAAAGCATTCCTTTCCATTTCATTCTCTGAACTGAACGAGTCTCTTCCTGGTGACAGAAACCTTTCAAAAAGAGTATCCTCTGCTTCCTCTCTTCCCACCCACTGAGGAATGTCAAGCAATCTGACATCAAGCTTCCTTCCTTGAATGAAGCTGCTCCCTTGAAAGTGAGCTGCCTCTTAGAAACTGTCCTGTTCCTCTTGATTGCCTCAGCGTTTGACACCCTCTTGCCCTCCCCCATCCCACAGCCTTTCTGGAAATGCTCACCTCCCTATCTTTCTAAGCAAGCAGAATTTTAATTTTCTTCCTGCTCCTATTTTTGCCTTAGAAATGTGAGTTCGCCCTACTGTTATACTTTAACATTCTTTTCCTCAGAAGCCCCCTCACTTTTTTTTCTGGAAAAAAAGTGGACATGGGGATGGAACCCAGGGGCACTTCTACCTCTGAGCTCAAACAGGGTCTCACTAAATTGCTGAGGCTGTCGTCAGATCTGTGATACTCCTGGTGTCAGCCTCCCACATCCTGGGATTACAGATGTGCACCACCATGTCTGGCTGAAATCCCACACTGTCCTACAGATCCAGGTATGGCTTTTAGGCAAACACCTGTCAGCCTCGCCTCATAAGCCCATACACATGTTCCAGACTACCTATGCTAAGTGCCAACTACAAATTCTGATAGCAAACTTAGCATTTATGAAAACGAGTTAATAGTTTCCCTTAGAATAGCCACTTCTAGCTGGGCTTGGTGGCACATGCTTGGAATCCCAGTATTTGGGAGGCTGAGATCGGAGGATCCGGGTTCAAGGCCAGCCTCAGCTACCTAGTAAGGCACTCTGCAACTTAGTGAGACCCTGTTTCAAAATAAAGAATAAAAAAAAAATAGAGCTAGGAGTATAGCTCGGCGGTAGAATGCCCCGAGTTCAATCCCCAGTACTGCACAAAAAAAAAAAAAAAAAAAAAAAAAAAAAAAAAAAAAAAAAAAAAAAAAAAAAAAAAAAAAAAAAAAAAAAAAAAAAAAACAAAGAATAGCCACATCTGATTGTGCATTTAGAATTTCTTAACAAACATATAATGTCCCAACTAAATATGTGTTGAATAAATAAGTAGCAAAAGAAAAATAAGTTGAACAGAAGTAGTGCAGAAAGCTGTCTTTGGATAATCAAACATCCTCATAAACCAGTTTGGTTGTGTGACAATAGGCTCTAAAGACATGATAGGAAAATCTGAAGGCTATTAAATAGGTTGTTTTGCAAACAACAGGACAATTGTTTAAAGTGTTCTGAGGCTGCCAGTGAGAGAAAATGAGATTCACAGGGGACAGTTGAGAGAGGGGTGAGGTCAATAAGTCTTGTACAGGAGTAAAGAGAGATGTGTCCAGAAATATCTGTGAGGATAAAACTAGAAAATACTGTGATACATTCCTTATGGAAGGAATTAAAAAGCAATATCAATAATAGTGTTATCTAAGTACACGTGTATATACTATGCTGAGGTAAAATATAATGACTCTCCACACTAGCCAACTTTTATTAGGTTTACTTAACCTCTTAGAATTATTTATTAATTTAGTTTGCAGATTTTAAAAGATTGATTTTGGGTTAAGATTGATGAGAGAATAAGGAGAATAGCCCAGAAACAAAGCAAGCCAATTATTGATAATAGAGCTGAAATACTTTGACAAGTGGCCAGACAGGAATATATGCAACCACTCCCTCAAAAAAATCTTCAAGAATATGAAGGGGATATTGAATTTCTAGTTCCAAATTATACGGTAAATCAGTTATGTGTAACAGGGCATACCTGTAATCCCAGTATTTGAGAGGCTGAGACAAGAAGATTGTAGGTTCAAGGCAAGCCTCAGCAACTTAAAAAAAAAATATTTCAAAATAACAAATAAAATAGGGCTGGGGGGTGTATCTCAGAGGTAGAACAGCCATGGGTTCAATCCCCAGTACCACTAAATACATAAATACATAAATAAATAAATGGTAGCAAAAGTCAAGTATTTCTTTAAAATTTATATCACAGATGATCCTTAGAGCTAGGTGTGGTGGTACACACCTGTAATCCCAATACTTGGGAAGCTGAGACAGGAAGATCACAAGTTTGAGGCCAGCCTCAGCAATGTAGGGAGACTATTGGCAACTTAGTGAGACCCTCTTTCTAAACAAAAAAATAAAAAGAGCTCAGAGTGTATCGCAGAGGTAGAATGCCCCTGGGTTCAATCCCCAGTAAAACACACACACACACACACACACACACACACACACACACACACACACACACACAGAGTTTAAACTGACATTCTTATATAGGGCTTTAGGTGGCTTAAGTTGAAAATATCCGTTAATCATAGACTTTCTGCTGGTTTTATATTTTCTGAACCGTATGAGAACCCTAACTTAATCTAGCAAGGAGTCCATGTCCATTTACTCATCAACATAGGATTAAGCTTCTAAATGATTGGAGGCCAAATGGTCAGTGTTGGATAAGGCACTGAGGCTGGCCCTTGCTATTGCTTATGGATCAAATACTACTCTGATTTCCTACTTTATCAGGAAGTGGGGAGAATAATTAAGGTTTTAGCTTCTCTGAAGGAAAAATGTTTGCTTTTGTGTTATAGTTTTTAAAGGTTTTTTATATGATATTTTCCAATTGATTATAATCTTTCTTCAATTTTATGTGTTCTATACATTAGTTTTCCTCTACAATAATATTGTGCCTGAGGGTATCATCCCAGCTGGAATATACCTGGTTTAAGAAAAGTTGTTTAAAAGTGGTTGCACAGTTGCTGCTTTTTGTTTTGCTGACTACTAAAGCTCAATGAGTCAACACAGTAATACAACTATAACAAATCTCATTTTTGAAGCATGGAATTCAAAACTTTTGGACTAATTAGCATTTAGTTGTGGTTTTAATTTTTTATTTTTAAGGAGGCATGCTGAAAAAGTAAAATATGTACAAAAAAGGGTTCTCTGAACAGTAGAAGGGAGAGGAGTGAGGACTGTCTCAAATGAAGGTTTTTTTTGTTGTTGTTGTTTTGGTTTGGTTTTTGTTTTTTGTTTGTACTGGGAATGAACCCAGGGGTACTCTATCTTCAAGCCATAATCCCAGCCCTATCTTATTTTTTATTTTGAAACAAGGTCTTGCTATGTTGTTGATACTAGCCTCAAACCTGCAATCATCCTCAGTCTCCCAAGTACTTGGATTATAGGCATGTGTCGCCATGCCCAGAACAGAAATTTTTCATTTCAGTATAATAGGCTTAACTTTTAGTTGTTTTTTCCAAATCTATGTTTTTTCTATCATCTATTTATTCTTTCTTTATTATTCTTTGCTCTTTATGATTTATACCCTTTAAAAATCATTATTATGATTTCTACCCTTTAAAAACATACCTCTTTTTATGGCTTAAGACCTTTTCTAGTTATTAATGTAGTCCTTGTGTTGAATCTGCTGATTCCTCTGCATATTTTTCTCTTGTATAGTTCATTTTGTTTTGTTTTATTTATTTAATTCCACTCCTTTTGAGGGTTCATCTTGCACAGTATTTTCCACTCTCTTACTGTGAAGCTCACAAAAGGCCTTGGAGTTAAAATGTCTTTCCATAGCTGTAACCTTGGCTTGAGGTTGCTTCATTATACAAATTATAAATTCACTCTATAATCTTCATCTTATGTACTAGAATCTGGCGTTGTTTTGTTTTTGGGGGAAGGAATTTCTTTCTCCACCTGAGCCTGAAAGTGTAAAACAGATAATGTTTTGATGAGGATTTCCTCATCAAAGTTCTTTATTGCTTCCTAATATTTCAAATAAATAGAAACTCCTCTTGGCTCTTAATAGGAGCCTTGTGTAATCTGCCCCAGTTGACCTCTCCAAGATTCTCTCCATCCTTCTCCCTTACACTTGCCATACCCCAGACATAGCAACAACCTTCCTTCTTACTATTTTCAGGATCACTGAGTGGAATTTTTCTAGACCTGCTTTTACAGAAAGGACAGTTCTTTGAGGCCCTGGGTTATATGTACTTGGATTAATTTCAGTTGTACAAATATAGACAGGCTCAGGACATTTGCACACTCCCTCACACTGATACCCCAATTCTGAGCCATTTCGAACCTTTAACTGTTTAAAACAGCAAAAAGCCCCCAGAATATCCTTAACATTTTGTTTTTGTCTTTTTGTTGTTGTTGTAGCCGTTATATTTTATGGACACCTATAAATTTACCTTTCTGTTCAGCATGACTCCTTTTTCCTGTCATTATATTGTATACAACACTTACATGAGTTTTTAACAGGTCTGGTTCCCTCGATGTCAGCCCATTCTGCTATGTGGCTTACACTCTTTCTAATGACATAGGCACTATAGTTATGTGTTATCTTTTGCATGAGTTAGGTCCTATTATTATTCCTATTTTGTATATAAAGATGAGATTTCAAGAAGTTATGCACTTGTCTTTCATCACACAGCTACAGTATGTTTGGTCTGGGATGCAAAAAAAAAAAAATCACATCTAACTGGGCACAGTAAAATGCACTTGCAATCCTAGTACTTTGGAGTCTGAGACAGGAGGATTGCAGGTTTGACTCAAAAATAGTGAGACCCTTAGAAACTTAGCAAGATCCAGTTTCAAAAAAATAACAAACAGGGCTGGGTTTTGTATCTCAGGGTAGAATGCCCCTAGGTTCAATCCCCAGTATCAACACACACACACACACACACACACACACACACACACACACACACACACACACACACACAGACACCCCTAAGCCAGGAACAGTGGTGCATCTCTTTAATTCTCAGCTATTAGGGAAGCTGAGGCAGGAAGACTGCAAGTTTAAGGCCAAATTGGAAAACTTGGTGAGACTGTGTTTCTAAATAAAATAAGAAGTTCTGGGAATATAGCTCAGTAATAGAGCACTTGTCTAGCATATGCAAGGCCCTGACCTCAATCTCCAGTACTAAGAAAAAGAAAAAAAAAATTACATCTAATTGATACCTAAGCTACCTTTTCAAGTACATGGCCGTAGTTAACAGGATCACTGAGATTGCTTTCAACTTAAACTTAATTTTATATTCCTGCACTTTGCCTAGTTTACTTCTATAAATTTGGATACATAGTTTCATGGTGTTAATCATGGTGAATAAACCCAAATATAATTACTATATAATCAGATGAATGTAATACTCAGGGTTTTAAAATCTCAGAAGTAAGTCTCTTCCAACTGCCTTGTAGGTTTTGTTTGATAGTCCATGGAAAGCAGAATATGCTAACTTAGGAGCCTCACAATATGAGTTGGTATTAAGGTGCTCTAAAAACACAATGTAATCTTATAGTGTTATTAACATGAGGTTGGATATAATGAAAATACTTTAATGGTGAATAACCCATCATACTGCTTCTTTCCTGCTGTTTTCACCCTTGACAACCAGATGCATTCTTAATTTTTCCTCTACCAAAATCATCTTAATTGAACATGACTAAGGTAATTTGTATTTTAAGTGAAGCATCTGAAAATGTAAGTACTGGGCCACATTAGAGTCACTATTGAAAAAGTGCAGAAAAAAAGAGAGAAATTTATATGTTCATTATATAAGTTACTGAGACAGAAAAGGCATTAATTTTGGTGTCCTCTGCTGACCATAAAGATTTTTATCCTAATTTTAATAAGAGAATAGAATTCTCATAACAGTACTCAATTCTTCTTAGTAAATGGCTGAGAAAGAACTGAACTCCTTTTCCAGTCAAACAATCTGTTAATCTCTCAAAAAGGTCACAACTGAATCATACAAGAACTTAATTTTTCTATGTAACAGTGCTCTGTGTTTTGCTCAAACCATATGTTTTCAGAGAATTAGAATTTCCCATTACCCCAGAACACTAGATTGACCTCAAAATTAAGCCTGGAAAAAATATCCTTCTAGACATTTAAAAAAAAAAAAGAAACACAAACAACCACTGCATGATGTTTGACATTTAAGAATGGCCTTTGTGTAGCAAAAAAAAAAAAGTCATTTTCCAAAAAGCCAACATTCAAACTTTCCCAGAAACAAATTTGCAAATGAAAAGACATCACCAGCTAAAAAAGGTAATTACTAGCCCTATTTTTTTTTGCAAACATCACTTATTTTGCAAATATCTTAGTAAAGTTAAATGTCCAGATTAAGTAGAAATGCTCCATCTATTTTCATGTCACTTGTGTAACACTGCTGAATCAGGTTTGATAGCTCTACTAAATGTACATTTGCTTTTAATTGCTACACTGCCTTCTCTCATAGCCTCCTCCAAAGGCTGAAAATATTATATGCTGATATCCAGACTGTCTTCTCAAATTTAATAAGCTAAGCATTTAAATTAGTTTTGTGATTTACTTTCGACCTCAGACTTTGCCCTCAGAATTGCACATTGATTATGCCAAAAGTTATCTCTGGGCTTCAAGCAGCAAGTTGTCTGAAGAAGAGTTGTCAGAACCATTTGAATCCTACCCTGACACCAAAAACTAAGTGGTATCAACACATGCATGACAAAGTTATGTATATACAAAGTTATGTATAATCATTCTCAACATAGGTAACCACCAACAAACAAACAGATACAGAAAATGTGGTATATATATATATATACACAATGGAGTTTTACTCAGCCATAAAGAAGAACAAAACTATGTTATTTTTAGGAAAATGGATAGAGTTAGAGAAAATTATGCTAAGTGAGATTAGCCAAAGTTAGAAAAAAAAGAATGGTATATTTTCTCTCATATGTGGAAGGAAGCTAATGAGAGAAAAAGGAAAGGGACCTCATGAAAATAGAAAAGAGACCAACAGACCAGAGGAAGGAGGTCAGGACAGTGAGAAAGGAAGGGAAAAGAGGAAGGGTACCAGGGAATGAAATAGACCAAATTGTGTGACGTGCATGTATAAATATATCACAATGAATCCTACTGTTATATGTAATTAGAATATACTAATAAAAACAAAGAAAAAACCCTCAACACATAAAAATGTGTAATGTGTGCCAATACTTTCTTCCTTCTGTTTTTAAGTGAGGATACCAACATTTCTTTTGCTTTTACCACATCACCATCTTATGATAGGAATTTTCTACCTCATTTATACTTATGTCAATTAAAAATTCTTACTCCCTCAAACAATGTAGAAAAGTGAGGTGAAAGAGAATAAGTAAATATCTAGTTACACTATAAATTAGAGAGCTAAAGCTGTGAGTTCATTGTAAATCTCGGCAATTTAGCAAGACCCTCAGCAACTTAGCAAGATCCTGTTTCAAAATAAATAAATCCAATGAAGTAATAAAAATCAATTGAAAAAGTAAAAAGACAATAAATAATTATACCAATTATTGGTTTTAACATTGTAATATATGTAAAGTATTAATATTAAGATCTTATTTAGATTAAAATATTCAGAAAAATAACATTTAATAAACATAAAAATATTTAATTGTCTAATAAGAAAAGAAGAAATAAAAAAATGTTAAGATATATTTGCAAATAGGGAAAAATTGATACACATCGTGGGGGAATCATTTTTAGCTTTAATAATGAAGTTATTTTCTGATACATACAGAATGTTACAGAGGTTGACAAAAAAATTTATGAAATTAAGAAAACAAAGAAATCTAACAAAGATTATTAAAAAAAACTACAAAGCAAATTAAATTTATGTGAGAATCCTAAGTATAATACTATGATGTAATTAATAGTGTATAAGAAAAAAAATCTCTAATACATAAGTAGAACCCATTCAAGGAATTAAAATTGGGAAACCTTTCAGGAAAATTCAATTACTATAAATCTGGAAATGCTGGAAATATATCATCTCTTTTTAGTCAAACTTCTTTTAAAAATAGGAATCTTTAATATAATTAGAAAAAAATCATAAGTGTCTTACTCCAATGATTCTATATAATTCATTGATGAGATTCTAGAGGCAATTTCAGAAGTAAAAAGTGTAAAACTTGTTTAGAAGTAGATGCCACATAATTAGACTCAAAGCATTTATACAAGAAACAATGTAGAGCCAGGCGTGGTGGTGCACTCTTGTAATCCCAGTACTTAGGAGGCTGAGATCAGAGGATCCAGGTTCACAGCCAGCCTCAGCTACTTATGGAGGCCCTCTGCAATTTAGTGAGACTCTGTTTCAAAATAAAGAATAAAATGTAGGGCTGAGAGCCGGGCGTGGTGGCGCACGCTTGTAATCCCAGCTTTTAGGAGGCTGAGACCAGAGGATCCGGGTTCGAGGCCAGCCTCAGATACATAGTGAGGCACTTCAAACTTAGACTCGATTTCAAAATAAAGAATAAAAAATATGGCTGGGGGTATAGCTCGGAGGTAGAGTGCCCTGAGTTCAATCCCCAGTACTGAAAAAAAAAATTATATATATATGGCTGAGGGTGTAGCTCAGAGGTAGAATACCCCTGGATTCAAACCCCAGTACAGCAAAAAAAAAAAAAAAAAAAAAAAAAAAAAAAAAAAAAAAAAAAAAAAAAAAAAAAAAATGTAAAAGAAACAATTTGTATTTAATCATATAAAATAAAATTATCTATCTAGAAAGCCCAACTTTAAAACTAGTAAAATTAATGAATTCGTTGTGTCAGAATATGTGATAAAACACTCAAATTAATAGCTTTGTTACCTCAACAATAACAAATTATAAGCCACAATTCCTAAAAATCTACTAAAAATGAAGTATAAAGCAATCAACTAATTTAACAGTAGGTATTCAAAAGCTATAGGAAGCCAAAGTACAAATTTTAAGCAGAATTATTAAGTGAGCCATATGCTGCTGGTTATTTCACAATATTATTTACTCCTTATAATTATCCTATTTGTGTGTGTGTGTGTGTGTGTGTGTGTGTGTGTGTGTGTGTGTGTGTGTGTGACATAATTATGCTGCATAATTATGATGCAGGAGGAAAAAGATGGGGTAGAGGAAAAAAGTACGAGGAGAAAATGGCAATTACACAGGTAAATGTTCAGAGATATGATAGACATTACTGTGGAGGATTTTCTGTACCTAATGAAAAAATTTATTTTTATTGGAAATATAAATAATATTTGATTTTTAATAAAAAATGAGGAAATATTTATATCCATGTTACATGAATAAACATTTAAGAAACAAATAACAATCAATAATAAACATACTCATTCCACTAGCAATAGAAATAAACCACAACAATAATTATTTTAATCTATTAGATTAGAAAAAGTTAAAAATGGACAATACTTAAGGAATTCAAAAAACAAGCACTCATAGAATGATACTGAAATCTAAATGATCTCAACCTTTATCTGTAATAATTTGACATTTTTTGCTAGGAACATTAATATTGCCAATTTTTTTTTACTAAGTTTGTCTACCTTCTTTAATTTATCTGATTAAAAATACTAAAGATATGGTCAAAGATATATAATTAATATTTATTATAGAATCTCCTTATAGCAAATGATTAGAAACTAAGGAACAACCAGTAATAATGATATTAATGCAGAATTTGAAAACTCTTTTCCACAAAGTTTTTTTTTGTTTTTTTTGCGGTACTGGGGATTGAACTCAGGGGCATTCTACCTCCGAGCTATACCCCCAGCCCTATTTTTTATTTTTATTTTTATTTTTTTCTGTACTGGGGATTGAACTCAGGGGCATTCTACCTCCAAGCTATACCCCCAAGCCCTATTTTTTTTTTATTCTTTATTTTGAAACCGAGTCTCATTAAGTTGCGGAGTGCCTCACTAGGTAGCTGAGGCTGGCCGCGAACCTGGATCCTCTGGTCTCAGCCTCCAGAATGCTGGGATTACAAGTATGCGCCACCATGCCTGGCTTCCACAAAGTTTTAATAGCAAAGAAAAATACACTTGTTACAGTATAAAAGACTAAACAAGCAAGCAAATCCACAGTATTTATCTTTTTGAGGACATAAATACTTAAGAGTTTTTATAATTCAGTGTCCTTTGCTGGTTTGCCACGCCACTATGACTATGTATTTTTTCTAAAATTTGTGAAGGGAGCACTTTAAACCACTGGTGTTCAGCATGGTTTCTCTAGGATGTAGGAAGGGAAGAAAGATTTGTATATTTAAGGAGAGAGTAGGTGGTGAGAAAATGGACAGTGGTCAAGTTCTTTTCTTCTGTAACTTTGTGGAAAAAAAAAAAAGAGAGAGAAAATCGGGACAATAGCTACAGGGAAGGCTGGAGTTGAATATTTGGGAAACTTTTTAACCCAATTTGCAAAACTCATTTACAGTTTGTAGACAAAGAACTGCTGTGAAGCAAGGAAACATGGGGCTGATCACTGTTTCCACTCAGTCCTGTGGAATGATTAGGTTGGAGATGGAGGTCAGGGATCAGCCTGCAGCAGGTAGGCTCTGAAGTAGGACACCCATAATTGTCTGCTAGACCAGCCAGGCAGAAAAGGAAACCTGCTCGAATTTTTGTCATTGCTATTGCAATTAAAATAGATCACAGAATATTTTGCTGAAAAATGAATTGATTTGCCTGTAAATAGCTTTGGTTCACAATTAAGGAAGTCCTTTTGCTGAATCCTGAGAGATGGGAAACAGATGTTTCATATATGGAATACAATTAATTCATTATTAGTTATTCTTAACACCAAGGACTCAGGAAGAGTTTTTCTGGAGTTCATGTCAGCTAGAGAAAGGAGAAGACTATGAAGACTATTACTAACAAAGCAAACTTAAGGACTAATTAGAAGACCTTATTTGTGTATTCTAAATGAATACCCCCTTTTTTTTTTTTGAGGTGCTAGGGATTGAACCCAGGAGTATTCTACCTCTAAGCTAAAACTCCCAGTCCTATTTTTTATTCCTTATTTTTGAAACAGGGTCTCACTAAGTTGCAGAGAGCCTCACTTAACTAGCTGAGGCTGGCCATGAGCCCAGATCTTCTAGTCTCAGCCTCCCAAGTACTGGGATTACAAGTATGCGCCACCACGACTGGCTTCTAAATGATTAGCTTTTTTTTTTTTAATTCATATATTGTAAGCATGCATCTTTGTTAGGTACAAATTGATAACGATATATGTGCTCACAATTCTCATTTGACCGACCCCTTCCCCAAATTCCCACCCCACTCCCTAGCCCTCCCTCCCTCTCAACTTCAGTTTAGTGAGTAACCTTGATATACATTAGTGTGCCCCCCCATCCAACCCCTTCGGTTAAATCAACTTCTTTGCTTTCGAGGGTCTCTCCTTTTTCATCTGGAGACCCTCTTATGCCCCATCATCCCCCTAGCATCCACATATTAGGGAGAACATATGCTTCTTTACTCTTTGTGATTGGCTAATCTCACTTAACATAATGTTTTCCAGGTGCATCCATTTCCCTGCAAATAACATGATTTTTTCTTCTTTATAGCTGAGTAAAATTCCATTGTGTACATATCCCATAGTTTTGTAATCCATTAATCTGTTGATGGACATCTTGGCTGCTTCCATTGTTTGGCTATTGTGAATTGTGCAGCTATAAACATAGATACACATATGTCGGTCTGATAGTTTGGTTTCCATTCTTTTGGGTAGATACCCAGAAGTGGTATTCTCAGCCCCACCTGGAACCTTCTCCAAAATAGACCACATTCTGGGCCATGATTAGCTTTTATCTTTATAAATAGAGTTCTAATAAATCAGCATGGTTTTGGATCTTCTGTTAGGAACTATTAATGAAGATATAAAACTCACAAAATTATGCTAATACACTGGCCAGAAAATATAAATGATCTCAAAAATCTAAATATACATTTTCTTCATTATCATTTTATCCAATAAAATCCAAGGTTGGCAGTATATACATATTTGCCATGTTCATTTTTGTTCAACTCCCATGCGGCATCATCAACTTGAAGAACATGCCCCACTTTAACTTAAGAGAGAAGAAAGATTGACATTCTTAATAGTTCTGCCAACTGTGACATGATTCAGAACTTCAACTGATTGGATGTTTAAGGAAGGACTGTCTTAGGAAATATTTTCAGCATTTAAAACAAGACCATAAGAGAGACATGAAAGCAAAATCAAACCAGAGGCAGAGGTTTCCCAGAGGTCCATGACAACAACCTAAATGTGTATCAATAAGCAGAAATCACATACATTATGATACGGCCAAACATAGGATATCTGAATGGATATGAGACAGGTTTATGTCTATTGAATTGGAAGGATCTCCAAGATACACTGTCAAGGGAATAAAGTGTCAGATAATTTGTGCCAATTCCATTTATTCAGACCTTCACTAAAACATGTATATATCTGTACCTGTGGAAATGCCAGAAGAATTACAACAACTGTTAACTTTAGCTACCTCATTGTAGTGAAGCCAGATAGGAAAAGTGCAAAGCACATAGTTAATAAATACTGTGTTAGAGCAGCCTTAGAGGTTTCTACAATGAAAATGTACTTGTATATTAGTTAAGATAAAAAATACTTAAAACTCAGCTTTAATTTTTTTTTAGCTCTCTAGAGTACCAAACAAAACAAAATAAAAATCAGCTAATACCAAGACAAAAGGGCCCTCATCCTCAGTCTATGTAAATGTAATGGTAACTTTCTACTTAAAAGGCAATTTCAAGCCGGGCATGGTGGTGCACGCTTGTAATCCCAGTATTTGGGAGGCTGAGACAGGAGGCCAGCCTCAACTACTTAGTGAGGCTCTCCACAACTTAGTGAGACTCTGTTCCAAAATAAAGAATAAAAAATAAGGCTAGGGGTGTAGCTCGGAGATAGAATGCCCCTGGATCCAATCCTCAGGACCACAAGATAGATAGATAGATAGATAGATAGATAGATAGATAGATAGATAGATAGATAAATAAATAAATAAATAAATAAATAAATGGTAATGTCAAATTAGAGGTGGCTCTGGACTTGCTGGCACATGCACAGAACTGATTATTTGAAAGATGAGATTTAGGGAACTGTGACTGGAGAGAGACCTCATGGCAAGAGATCACAGTGCAAATCCATGGCTCATCTGCAGGGCATTCTCCTGTCTTGGAGAGTGATGCGGTGTTTCATGGCTAACTCAATTCTGCATTCACAGTACAATAAAATGCTGGTCCTTCATTCCATGTCAGTCTCATAGACATCATTTTTTGCATTGCATTAATCAGTTTCTAAAACAGTGTTTGCACTCACAGGGACTTATTCTCTCACAGATCTTTTGAATTACTATTATTTTTTTGTGGTACTGGGGATTGAATCCAGGGGCATTCAACCTCCAAGCTACACCTGCAGCCCTATTATCCTATTATTTATTTTTTATTTTGAAACCGGGTCTCACTAAGTAGCTGAGGCTGGCCTTGAACCTGCAATTCTCCTGCCTCAGCCTTCCAAGTACTGAGATTACAAGTGTGTGCCACCATGCTCAGCTTGAATTACTATTTTTTTTTAGAGTTTTTAAAAGTTTTATTGGCATGTAAATTTCACAAAAAAATTACCCTGGTAAAAGTACAATTCAGCAATGCGGGGTTTCTGATCATTTCCACCATCCTCCAAAGTTCCTTTGTGCTCATTTGCCATGTTTTCTATGCTCCCAGCCTTAGCCCTATGCAAGTTTGAGCTAGGAACATCCTTGCCCAGGTCATGGCCTCAACCTTGAGCTCTTAGGGCTATTGCCCCTTCCCAACTAATTCATTAGCAAAATCAACTCCACAGATAATGCTCCTGGGTGTGGGTCACCCATCAGATTGGTCACCCATCTTCACAGCCTGTCCTCACAGAGCTCCTATGACCATGAGCTGGAGGGTGGGGATAAGAGGGATTGGAGCTACCCCAAACAGGAATGTCTCACTCCTACTGGTCTAATTTGAAGTTCATCTGTTTTTTTTTTCCTTTGTTTTGTTTTTATTGGTGCATTGTAATTAATTATACATCTTTGTTAGGTACATGCTGGTAGAGGCATACATATACACAGCACTAATTTAACCCTTCTCCAATTCCCACTTTGTTCCCTTCCCCCTCCCTCCTTCTCATGTTCAGCTTAGTTATTAACTTTGATATGTTTGTCCACGTACATCATATGCATTAGGGTGGTCCCCCCCCATCACCTTCAGTTAGGTCCCTTTCTTTGCTCATCTGAGGTTTCTCCTTCATCTACAGTCCCCACTAGGACCCACTTTCTCCCTAGCTTCCCCATATTAGGGAGAACATCCAATTTTTACTTTTTGTAACTGACTAGTCTCACTTAGCATAGTGTTTTCCAATTCCATCCATATCCCTGTAAATGACATAATTTTGATTTTCTTTTTTGGCTAGTAAAATTCCATCGGGTACAAATTGCATAGTTTTATAATCCAATTATCTGTTGATGGACATTTTGGCTGGTTCCATAGTTTGGCAATTGTGAATTGTACGGCTATAAACATAGATATGTACGCATTAGTCTGGTAGTTTGGTTTCCATTCTTTTGGGTAGATACCCAGAAGTAGTATTGCTGGGTCACATGGTAGGTTCACTTCCATTTTCTGAGAATCCTCCATACTGTTTTCCAAAGTGGTTGCACTAATTTGCAATCCCACCAACAATGTATTAGAGTTCCCACTTCTCCACATCCTCACCAGCATTTGTTGTTGTTTGTATTTTTAATGATTGTCATTCTAACTGGGGTTAGGTGAAATCTCAGGGTAGTTTTGATTTGCATCTCTTTGATGACTAATGAATTACTATTTTTAAGATGAAATTTTTGTACCTAAGAGCCATGTTTTCTTTCCTTTTTGTTTTTGTCGTCTTAGGGATCAAACCCAGTGCCTCTCACAGGCTAGGCAAGGGTTTTACTACTGAGCTACACCCCTCAATCCCTAGTACCATGTTTTCTTGATGTTAGTAATTAAAAAAGTATCATGTGTAATTGAGTCTAAGATGGGTGCAGTTAAACAAAGGAGTAGGCCCAGCTCAGGGCTGGAGTGTACTTTCTTAGACAACATATGACTTTGAAATATTAACTAGAAATCTGGTGTTTTCATAGAAGAATGTAGTACTCTAATAATGTCTGCTATCTTTAAGGTCCTGTCACTTAACTTTTGCCTGTTCTGTCTCCTTTCAGAATCTAACTTTTAGAATACATACCACATTCCAGTCATTCTTTTTGTAATGTGCTTTTATTGTTGCATTATTATCTCTCATCATAATGTAAATCATGTTGACAATGACATACATGCACACAGCACACAGCCCCCACTCCACCTTCCCATCTCCCCCCTCACAAACAGAGGACTGAGACTGACATTGAGATTTTCACATATTTACACACAGTCCATGTTAGTATTTCCAATAATGAACCTCAGTCTTCCCCCTCCTCTTCCCTTAGACCACTTCCCTGGCTCCACTTAGGTTTCTCTTCCATTATATTGAGTCCCTCTGGTATACCAGTTACTCTCTAGTTTGTACATATCTCTTCACTTTCTGTGACTGGATAATCTCACTTAACATAACATTCTCCAGGTCTTTCCATTTTCTTGCAAGTGAGATTATTTTATTCTTCTTTATTGCTGAGTAGAATTCCATTGTGTGTATTTCGCATAGTTTTGTAATCCATTCATTTAATTTTCACAAGAAATACCTGGTGAACTTTCCCCAAATATGTATTAGGGTCTAATTCAGAAGTACTGATTCAGAATCAATGGTTGGTAGAGGGCCCTAGGATTATGCAATGTGTGTGTGTGTGTGTGTGTGTGTGTGTGTGTGTGTGTTGCTAGGGATTTAACCTAGAGGCATTCTATCTCTGAGTTACCCACCAGTAATATTTTATTTTTTATTTTGGAACAAGTCTCACTGAGTTACTGAGGCTGGCCTTGAATCTGTGATCCTCCTGCCTCAGCTTTCCAAGTACTGGAACTACTGGTGTGTGCCACCATGCTTGGCTAGGATTATGCATTTTAAACAAGCACCAAGTAATTTTGCACCAGATCTCTTCTTCCTAACAATCACCTCTCCTCAAAAGTATACATCAACCATCAAAAACTGTTAACAGAGTACTTGGTTTAGCTCTCAACAAGTTTTAATGATGGTGAAATTTCATACAAAATCTCTATTTCTGGCTTCCATTTAAATATCTGAAAATCTAGTAATGCAGGCAAACCCTGAATAGCAAAAAATAAAAATGCACAAAAGATGTTTCAGACTAGGTCTATACTCTCAAATTCAGAGGCTTTCCACCAATTTCAAAATATTTTTCTTACCAATTTCATTAATTTTATCTGCTAGCATCTCTGGGGCTTTGGAAGTTCTTACATCTGCATATAATCTTGTTATTTCATCTGATGACTCAATCCTAATATCTAACTTCCAGATTGACCTTGAGTGGAGTTCTCCTTATATGTGCTACTCTATGCCACATGTTCTAGGCAAATTATTTGTATTGATTCATCTAAAGGTCATTGAGAATTTACCAAAATTTCTTCAGGTTGAATAAGTAAGAAGGATTCAGTTACCACTCTTAAGATGTTAGAAATTTTATACATATTGTAAGAATTATAGGCAGTATTACCATTTTTGTCAAGTACCAATTAGTAGCAATTTAATTGCAAGTATAAATAGAAATTTCTATTTAAAAATTTCTAATAGGATATTAGGATGTTCACTCTTTTATGTTTAAACCTGATCTCTGGAGTAAGTAATATATCCTCAAGCAAATAAATGTGTGTTGATTAGACTATATACAATGTTTCTGAAATATCATTAAATTTGTAGTTTGGTTCCACTCTTTAAGATATATGTGGTCATGAGTTTCATGGTAGCTTTTCGTTAAAAGATAGATCATTTTGAATATTTCTTGATTGTAAATAATGAGATTTAGAGATACACTAATGTGTCATATTATTGTTTTCATATATCCAAACTGTTTAATTTTGGCCAATCAAATCTATTATGTATTATCATTTGTCATTATTACTTACATAGCTGCTTCATGACTCCTTAAATTATTTTTCTTCATTACACAAAGTACTTCTTTTCTGGTTAGATCATTGTTTATTTACTCTGAGCTCAAGTCACAAGGGGGAAATCATAGACTAGCTAGTTTTAAGTTTTCATTCTAGATTAAATTCTACGTCTTAGATTTCTAGAGGTATCTTAGTTTAAATATTATATGCCCATAAATACATTCATACGTATCAGAAAAATACATTGGTATTTGTTTCTATCTTCCATACTCAGAAACTTTTCACAGAAATGACAGAAGTTGCAGTGGGGTCCAATATGATATTAATCAATATAAAATTATGTCACAAGCATAAAATGTGAGTGAAATAAGAGAGACTAAACTATTGTCTAGCCCTTCCATAGTATTCAATCATTCAGAGTTTGACAGAGCCAAGATCATTAGTTGGGGCTTCTTTTCCTATTTATCAGCTAAATAGGAAAAGATTGATATATCAAAGTATTACTACCAATCTCAGTAACATGTACATGGAAGGAGGAGGAACTGGGGTAGGATGTGGAAGGAAATATACCAAGTTCTGTGTGCATGTATATTTGCTTCCCTTTGAACCTCACTATGATGTATAATAATAATGAACTAAGCCGGGCGTGGTGGCGCACGCTTGTAATCCCAGCATTCGGGAGGCTGAGACCGGAGGATCCGGGTTCGCGGCCAGCCTCAGCTACCTAGTGAGGCACTCAGCAACTTAGTGAGACTCGGTTTCAAAATAAAGAATAAAAAATGGGGCTGGGGGTATAGCTCGGAGGTAGAATGCCCCTGGGTTCAATCCCCAGTACCGCCAAAAAAAAAAAAAAAAAATAATAATAATAATAATGAACTAATAAAGGTGTAATAAAGAAAAGATTGATAAATTGTTTTGTCAAATGCAATTTTCTTTCACTTTTATAGCAAGTGATACAGTTAGCTCGCCAAGGTCTTACTTGAACAAGATTTTTGGCTTTCTCATGGCTTTTTTCAAGATTACGCAACCAACTATATTAATCACAATTTTGGTGTTGAAACTGAACTAATACTATCCCAATAGTATCTTATAAGTTGTTCCTTAAATTATCTAATTCTACATATATTCAGGGGCAATATGAATTTCCCTAGCATGATATTGGGGAGGACAGTAGACAATATTCTTTGGTTGGTAATTCATAATGAAAAAAGCACACAATCTCCGGTCTACTGAAGAGATGACATGCTGTTTCATGCTTAATGAAAGATACATTAAAATAACCATATGTTAACAATCATTTCCTAAGCAGAGAAAAACATTACTGCAGATGGTTTGATTTATTGTCCTAAAAAGGTATCAGGGAACAAATTCTCCATTGTTAGTACAAATTTTTGGTGTGGTAACAATGACAATATTCAGTGGATAAAATACTTCAATATTTATGGCTACACCTGCCATTTTCAATTAGAGGCATCAGTATGAATAATACCTGATTATTCATATACAGGTTTCAGAATACAGATTACTGGTACAAAATTGTGGATTCTTATACACCAAGATTATGGTATTAGAAACCTTATGCCACTAATGATCACTTACACTCTCAATCATGGCCATTTTATAATAGCTCTTAATATAAATTCATATGTTGGGAACAAGGTGTTTCTTACAGCTAAGTAATGTAAGTTAATATTAAGTATCAGCAATATACTGCTATTTCCTTAAGATCATTTTATAAGAATTATCCATTATACTAGGTACATAACTATCTTAAGAAATTCCTATCTGTATTTTATGAATCTGTTTGTTTCTTGGCATTTAAATTATTAAAATTACATAGTGGCATTATAGATAATAAAAGGAATGTTTTTTTTTCTTTTTTTTTTTTTTTCATTTAGTTTTCATTCACTAGTAAGCAATGTCTAATGATCTCTATCTCCTAAATTCACACCCCATGTAATCTCCTAGATTCAATGCCTGGGATTTACTTTCACCAAATAGAATAGAATATGGTAGAGGTGATGGTATACCACTGGGTTATAGGAGGACTGTGAGTTCTTCTATCCTGAATGTTCTCACTCTCACTTAGATCATTTGTTCTAGAGGAAGCCAGTTACCACGTTGTAATGCCCTGTGGAGAGGTCCATACAAATAACCACATGGGTGATCCTGGAAACAGAATCCTACAGACTCTGACCAGTCAAATCTTCAGATGAGTCCATATTCTAGCCAACTGGAGTCTCATGAGAGACTTGGAGCCAGATGCTCCCATTTAGCCTCATAGAAACTATGAGACAGTAAATTGTTGTTACTTTGAACCACTAAATTTGTTACTCAGAAATACATAACTAGTACAGGTTTGGGGAATAATAATAAGATTCATGGAGAGTACAGAAATTCCATGAGCATGGGACTACCATCATACTCTACTTACTAGGAAATGAATTCTTTAGTCAGAGGGATGCTTTTTAAGCCAGACATGGTGGCACATGCCTGTAATCCCAGTACTTGGGAGGCTGGGAAAAAAGGATTTTAGATATGAGGCCAGCATGTGATAATTTAGGGAGATCCTGTTTCAAAATGAAAAATAAAATAAGTCTGGGGGTGTAGCTCAGGGTTAGATAGCCCCTGGGGTTCAATCCCAATTTACACACGCGCGCACATGCGCGCGCGCACTCACACACACACACACACACACGTGCATGATATTCCTGGAATATCATGTCAACGGGTAAGGCATTCAATAAATCCACAGATACAGTTTTGGTAGAAGCATCAAAGCAAGGAAAGGCAAATCCACATCCTGAGTAAGTACAGATGGTTCACAACTTAATGATGATTTGACTTAATGACATTTTATGATAGAGCAAAAGTGACAAGCATTCAGTAGAAAACATACTTCAAGTTTTGAATTTTGATATTTTCTTAGGCCACTGATGGAGTACAATACTCTCTCTTGATGTTGGGAGTCAAGAAGGTAAACAACTGACTGACATTCTACTCTCTAATATCTTGCTAAGGTATGGTATTTAGTTTGTTAGGTGTATCAAATGTATTTTTGACTTATAATATTTTAAATTTAAGATGGATTTATCAGTACATAATCCCAGTATTAGTTGAGAAGCATCTATATCTATTTCAGTGTTACATGCGATTCCTTCCATAATGAAAATGGTTCAATTGGGCAAAGCTCTGATGAACAGTGCCACATCATGCACATAGTTAGCCTCCATTACTGGAAGGTTGTGTTCTCAGCACTTGGATGTAGCCAGATTATGATCAGTGAGTGAAAGTATATGTTGCTGAGCCCGTGCGCAACCTCCTTCATTATCCCCCTGGTCAATTTGTTTATGAGCTTATTGGGCAAAGACAGGAATGGCTGGGGAAAGACATGGACTGAAATCCACAAAACATGTCATACAATCTACTGGTTTTAAAAATCTTTTTTTCTTTTTT
>PVLC010011980.1:0-23487 GCA_004027655.1 Graphiurus murinus
GGTACTGGGGATTGAACTCAGGGGCATTCTACCTCCGAGCTACACCCCCAGCCCTATTTTTTATTCTTTATTTTGAAACCGAGTCTCACTAAGTTGCGGAGTGCCTCACTAGGTAGCTGAGGCTGGCCGCGAACCCGGATCCTCTGGTCTCAGCCTCCCGAATGCTGGGATTACAAGCATGCGCCACCACGCCCGGCTAGGAGCTTACATTCTAACTGAGAGGTGGAGAACACACAGAAAGAGATAAACAGGGTGTGTCTAAAGTGAGAGGCATTGAAGGAGGTGAGGTGGGGAAGCAGTTAGGGATGGTGACGGGTGAGGGAAGTGGCCATATTTTTCCGAAGGTCGTCGGAGGTGACCTCTCTTGCTAAGGAAGCATCTGACCAGAGACATGAACACGTGTTCCAGAAAGTGAAAACTGATGCAGGATTCTGCAAAGCTTTCCCAGGGATGGTAGTGCTGCAGCTTCCAAGCCTGTTGTAGATACTCAGCTATACTTCTTCTACGATTTATTTTCAAGTGTGTTATTTTCGGCATGATTAATAGAGCTCCCCTTACACTGTACATTATGTTGAGAAATGGGCATGAAAGCTTAGTCTTTGAAATTCCAGAATTTTCCAACAAAGGTTAGATTTTCTAGTTCTTCAACATCTTTACACTCCCTACAATTAAGTCTACTTTTGTTAACAATCTTGTTTATTCTGTTGGTAAGCTTAAGAAAGTATGACCATTTTCTTCTTCATTTTTTAAGTTACATACATAAAATATGTAGGTTGTCTCAGTAATTATTTCCTGGATTTTTTAATTTGTCTCTCAACTTTTTCTGTCCTATCACTATATATTTTTTCTTTTTTTAAAAAATGATCTTAATAAATATACATGGCAAAAATAAATTGTCCAAGTAGAACAAAAGGATATGAAATGAAAAAATGTCTTCCCTTACCCTCTCCTCTAGTTTCTTCTAGAAATGTATTCCTTAGGAAAAATCACTGTAAAAATGGTTTACATATTTTAATTTATATTGTGTGTGGAGGGGGTAGGTACTAGGGATTGAATCTAGGGACATTCTACCTCTGAGTTATACCCCCCAGCCATATATATATATATATATATATATATATATATATATTTTTTTTTTTTTTTAATTTTGAAACCGGTCTCACTAAATTATGGAAGGCCTCACTAACTTGCTGGGGCTGGCTGCAAACCTATAATCCTCCTGTCTCAGCCTCCCAGGTATGCACCCATATAGTTCAATATTGTACTTTATTCTGTATTTAGAAATGACTAACTTTATATATATATTGAAAGATGAAAAATTTGAAACATTACACGCACTTCTTACAACTTCCAGTTTTGTTAGTTGTTTTGTTTATTTCATTTATATTCTATTCTAAAACTGGAGTTAAGCATTTAACTTTGATCTGTATTATGCTTTTTAAAGTTAAAAAACAATAGCATTTACAATATTATGATTATGAAAATAGAGTTTACATGGTTAGTTCCACAGATGAGGGAATGTACCTTGATATCATTAAAAATTGAAATCCAGGTGTGGTGGTGCATACCTGTAATCCCAGCACTTGGGAGGCTGAGACAGGAGGATCTCCAGATCGAGGCCAGCCTCAACAACATAGCAAGGACCTGAGTAACCTAGGGAGACCCTGTTTCAAAATAAAAATAGGAGCCGGGCATGGTGGCACATGCTTGTAATCCCAGTACTTGGGAGGCTGAGACCAGAGGATCTGGGTTCACGGCCAGCCTCAGCTGCTTAGTGAGACCCTCCACAACTTAGTGAGATCCTGTTTCAAAATAAAGAATAAAAAATAGGGGTGAGGGTATAGCTTGGAGGTAGAATGCCCCTGGGTTCAACCCCCAGTACCTAATAATAATAATAAGAATAATAATAATAATAATAATAATCTGTAGCTCAGAACATCCCTGGGTTCAATACCCAATATCCCCCTTCCCCCCCCCCCCAGATTACATAACAATCAATAATACTGGCCCAGCTGCTGGGCAAATCCCTATCAGTGACTGACAGTTCTGCCTGTCACCTCTCTTTGAGTCACCTGGTCAGCCACACCCATGGTTGGTGTGTTCGTGCAGGTGGAGTTCCACATTCCAGGTCATCCTCTTCCTTCTTACTTTGGACACTTTGAGTTGGAGTTTGCTCATCTTCAGCTTTTTAAAATTTATGTGAATCTTTTCCCACCTTACTCAAAACACCTTTGATAAATCCTGGCCCCTCTTCCTGTGTTTTCTATTGCTTCGGACTGCAGCACCTTTGAGGGTGTTCTGAGGATCCGTGACCACGTTCTAGAGCGCTCCCATGACATTGACTTTTTTGCCACAACATCCAAGGTCATGCCATTGCCAATTATAGACTTAAAAGACAGAGCAAGTGACTGCTGGCCTCTGCAGGATCCCTATATAATCATCGTTTTTCTGTACCAATAATAGCAGAGGCATCAAATGGTTGCAATGAATTTGGATCAGCATACGTGCACAGAAAGTGCCCAGCCCAGGACCTAGGGTGCACTAAACACTCAATGGCTAATACCACTCAGTGGGGCTGTGTTAGGTAAGGAATTGCCGATAAAATGAGTCATAGTTAGATGAGAAAGAAACTGGTAGGCATGTATTGCAATGATTAGCATTATATACCCACCATCTTCCCCTTTGTTTTGAGCAATGTTTTATTAATCTGTTACTACAATAGTTTGCCTCTATAGCAGATACTTGACCTCAGCACTACCGACATTCTGGGATAGGTAATTCTTTTGGCAGAGGCTGCCCTGTGTGTTGTAGGATGTTTAGTGACATGCCCTGTTTTCTCGTCATTAGATACCAGTAGCACCCCTTCTCCAGTTGCGGCAGCTGAAAATGTGTCCATGCCCCACCAACCGCCTCCTAAGGAGGGCAAAATGCCCACTGTTTAACAGCAATTCCACTTTGTGTGTGGGGGGGGTATATATGCAAATATATATTTATGTAAACACATATTTATATAAATGTAAATATGTAAGTACAAATATATATATGCAACCATATATAAATTTATTTTCTTCCTTGCTTCTATGAACTCAGCATGTGCATTTGGAGATTCTATCTTTTGCTCTAAACGTAGCATGGAACATGTCAGCACTCCCTTTTCTCCCAAGCCCAGGGTCTGAAGATGAGAAATTAGGATTAAATTCAAAGTTTTATTTAAATTAATGTCCATCTCTTACCAGGGAGCCTGCCTTGTGCTTCCCGGCTTGGCCGCTGCTGCACCCCTTTGAGGAGGGGTGTGTCTCCGCGCCAGGGCAGCACTCTGTATTCTCCTACTTAGTCAGCTCAGAAAGCTCTTTCTATTTGTGGTCACTGCAAAAGTAATGGCCTTCACATCATCTATTTATGATGAAGTTAATTCTTCTCCATTGAAACATTATAGGCTTTTAATAAACGGAATCAATTTATTAGAGGCTTCTGAGCGGTTAGTAAATACTTTAAATGCAAAACACTAAATGTTTTTACAGTAACCTCAGAGTACTTTTGGTTTTATTTATCTTTTTATTTATTTTTGCAGTGCTGGTATCAAACCCAGGGCCTTGTGCGTATTAGATGAGGGCTCTAGCCATGAACCCTCCCCCCGCCCCCTTGTTGGCTCTTTATAATCAATTAGTATTGATTCCTGACTGAATGAATGATTAACAGTAGGCATAAAATGGATTTTTGTCATGTGGGAACTCAATATTTATAATTAGTATACTGCAATCCCAATATTGTTGTTTATAGCTTTTTATTATTTTATTTTATATACTTATTTGGTACTGTGGATTGAACCCAGGGGCATTCTACCTCTGAGCTATACCCTTAGCCCTATTTTATGTTTTATTTTGAAACAGGGTCTCACTAAGTTACCAAGACTATTGCTATTGCTGAGGCTGGCCTCAAACCTGTGATCCTCCTGTCTTAGCCTCCCAAGTACTGGGATTACAGGCATGTACCACTCATAAATAGATTTTAGAAAAGAGATTTATAAAATCATAAACTACCTCTGCTATAAAATTGGAGTCTGGATGCCAGGAACACTGGGAGGCTGAGACCGGAGGATCTGGGTTTGTGGCCAGCCTCAGCTACTTAGTGAGGCCCTCTGTAACTTAGCAGCCCAAAAGCTCGCACTTTGCCTTCTAAGGAGACTATTAGTAAATCCTTCTCTGCACAGACTACAAACTCAAGTATTTCCAAAGGGCACGCCAAGAGGGAAATGTGGCTCTGAGAGGAACTGCGGGAGGGCAAGGGTCGTCCTCCGCAGAGGAAGCTGAGGGCCTTGGCTACATCCACCTGAGAATCTGATGTAGAGACTCTACCCACGGGAAAGCCCACCGCGTCCGCCCCGGCCCACGCCACTTGTTGACGAGGCCAGCTTGGATATCAGTGCAGCGATGGCCCGTGCTTTGGGAGACGTCTTAGCATGTGCTCAGTGCCTCTCAGGCATCCCGAAAGGCCACAGAACCTTGAAGATTCGGCCAAGTTCTTCCACTAGCTCCAAGAGTGCGGCAAGCTGGCGATCCGATTCCAAAGTTGTTGTTTGGAGTCTGTCAGCTCATGAGTCCAGGACCATGGCAGTCACAGGAACCCCAAACTCCTGTGTAGATGGCTACTGAGGTCACACCTCTGTCCACTCTTGTTCAGATTTCTAGGAGTCATGGGTTACCAATATTGAGAAATCTTTCTAATGTGGTCAAGTCCCTTGAGCAGAAATCTTGAAAACCAGAGCGCGTTATCCCTGATTTCCAAGAATAGTTAAGAGGACCTGAATGACACTGAGAAAAAATGTCAGCCAACCTTCATGGATGACAACTCCTGAATTATAATGAGCAGGTAGTGAGCAGAGATTTTGTGGTTGGTGTTTATTGATTATTAAGGTTCTTTCCCATTCATCTGCTTGATATTTGTTTGCTGTATTTATATATACATAGATATTTTTATAATGTATTTATATTTATAATATATATAAATTTATATATTTACTTTAACATAAATATGTATTTATAAGAGGGTTATATATATAGAATAGGGATTTGGCCTACAAAAACATTCCACATTTTCATAATTTTACAAAGCTATTTTGAATTAGATAGAATAAGCCATTTATAAACAGTGATCTGAAGTCTGTGAAGTACAGTCAGCCTCTGTATCCACAGGTTTCCCATCTGCAAGGTCATCCAAACACAGATTGATATTCGGGGGGGGGAGGGGAGTCGCACATGTGCTGATTATGTACAGACTTTTCTGCTTGTGGTTAGTCCCTAAATAATACAGTATTGCAACTATTTACATAGCATTCACATTGTTTTAGGTATTATAAGTAACCTAGAGATGACTTAGAGTATACAGAGAGCCAGGTGTGGTGGCGCATGCTGGTACTCCCAGTACTTGGGAGGCTGAGACAGGGGGATCACAGATTTAAAGTCAGCCCCAGCAACTGAGCAAGGCCCTAGGTGAGATTTCTCTTTGTGATTTTTATTTACAGTTCTCTGATTTAGTACTTGAACATTTTTTTCATAGATTCCTAGTAAGTCTTCTTTTGAGATATGTCTATTCAGTGAAATATGTCTATAAGGAAAATATAAAATACTGATTAAAAAGCCCTCACCACTCTCTTGACTTTGACAGGGATAATCTCCTTGCTTTTTTGTTCATTTCCTACTTCTATATACATCCCTATGCAATATAGCCATTTTGGCGATTTTTGTACTTTCCATATAAGTGAAATCATATTCTACGTATGTATTCCTTGGAGGCGTGCTTTTTTCCACTGAATATTACACATTTCTAAGATTGATTTCTCTGTTTGTTAAATATGCGGAGTAACAGGGAGAGAGGTAGGGTAGCAGACAAACATTTGCGCACACAGGGAGCTTTCTTCCTGAGCCGGTCAGGGCAGCTTCTGAGAGGAAGGAAAGCTCCACCTGGATCTTAACATCAATTGGAACTGGCCAAAAAGACAGAAGAGAAGGGCTATTCCAGAACACAGACATTTTGCTGGACTGCCTGCCACAAACACTTACCAAGCGAGCGACGGCTGTGGTGGAGAAAGACACCAGTCAGGAGGCCGGTGATAAAGACGGAGCAGCATGAATAGTATCTTATGTACTCACTTATTTGTACTGGGGTTAAACCCAGGGAATTCTACTGCTGAGCTATACCCCCAGCCCTATTTTATTTTTTATTTGGAAACAGAGTCTCACTAAATTGCAAGGGCCTCAGACCTGCGATCCTCCTGCCTCAGCTTCTGGAGTACTGAGATTACAAGTGTGAGCCACCGTGCCTGGCTTATAAATAATACTTAAAAATCTTTAACGTTTATTGAGAACCTATATGTGCCAGAGACTATGATTAGCATTATATACATATATATAATTTATATATACTTATAAAACATACAATATGCAAATATAAATGAATATGTATAAGTATTTATTGTGTATTATATTTATGTATGTTTATCCCTCACATTAACTCCATGATAGGCATACTGTTAATGCCTCTAGGACACACGTGACCCGTGTGTAGAAGGACCCTTCGAGTGGATTAATGTTCTGCTACTACCATCGTGAACCTTTACTAGCTCTCAGCAGGAGGCACTGCGTGTCCCGTGTGCCCGGTCCCCAGACATCACGCCGGCTGTCCTGGGTGCCTCCGCTCCGCAGGACCTGGAGAGCAAAGGAGCGCGCCCCAGACCTCGGCTGTTGGGGAGCAGTCGGCGCTGGGTCCTTCTGTCTAGCCTGTCTCCTTGTCTCCAGGTTTCAAGATAATTGAATAGCAGAAAATGAGAACCACTACAGTAAATCAGAGTCAGTCTGTTAACGTAGAAAAAAAATAAAGTAGAAAAAATGAGGGGAAAGGGTTGAGTGATTAGCTGAGGAATAAATGAACCATGGTGACTGTGAATGTGACTTTGGGTTAAATGGGGAAATCTAAAATAAAGTGTTAGGAAACCTAAAGCTTCCCCCAAAGTAAACGGTGCTCTGAACTCAGGATCACGTCTCAAGGCAAATCTGCTCGTCTTCCTTCAGCAAAGTGCCACTCAGTATTGATCCAGCTCTACTCCTCGCTGGGCATTTATGCAAGAAAAGCCAGAGCAGAATGTTCCTGCATTTCAGTCTAGGGAGCAGAGGGAGGTGACCTGTAGTTCCTCCCTTCTCAGACTCCAGCAGACCTGCTGGGGCCTCTGACTGCATTCCATTAAATACTGCAACTAAACCCGCCCCCGCCCCTGCCAAGTGTGTTGGCTCACCCCTGTAATCCCAGTACTTGGAAGGTTGAGACCAGACGATCTTAGGTTCAAGACTAATCTCAGTAACTTAGCCAGACTCTCAGAAACCCAGCAAGACCCTGTTTCAAAACAATAACATTAAAAATGGGCCGGGGGTATAGCTTGGAGGTAGAATGCCTCTGGGTTCAATCCCCAGTAAAACACACACACACACACACACACACACACACACACACACACACACACACAACCTCTTCAAAGTTTTATTAGTGCTTCTGTTAATTCAGAGAGCAGAAAGTAATATCTATTATGTATGTATGTATTGTGTGTATGTGTTTATGTATGTATGTGTGTGTGTGAGAATTAACCCAGGGATGTTTGACCACTGAGCTACGTCCTCAGCCCTTTTTAAATTTTCTTTTGAGACAAGATCTTACTAAGTTTCTGAGGCTGGCATTGAACTTGTGATCCTCCTGCCTCAGTCTCCCGAGTCTGAGGATCACAGGCACACACTACTGTGCCCCATGAAAGCAATGATCTTGAAATGTGCTCGCATAGGTCAGCTTCCTTGAAGACTCCAAAGCCAACGTTCCATGACACAAAAGAATAACTTTCTAGAACATTCCTGATTTATTTATTCCGTTTGAGATAATGCCTTAAAATATGTTCTGATGTGATTCCAAAGCACCTGTGGATTTGGGGGGGCCAAGTGAAGTGACCACAAAAAAGCACGTCTGTTATATAAATAACATGTTTTTCATAACTATATCCATTACGGTTTCATGATAAAAACAGCATAATTCTCTTGTGATTCATTTCTTCAGCCTCCAAAAATATCAGATCTACCTAAGTGCTGCTTTGTGGAAATATGCACATCTGGAAATACTAAATTGCTCCGACAGTATTGCTCATGACCACACTTGTGTTCTGAATTCTACCGAGGGCAGAAGTGTCAGACAGTGTCTGATTATCCTCTTGTAGCTGGGCCGGATGGTCACACTATGTCCTCCACAGCCGGCACTTGGAGCGGGCCCAGCAGAGCTCCTTCAAGATTTAGGGCGGAGGGAACTTGTGCCGAAGACCTGAATGGAGCTGTGTGTGGTGGTGCATACCTATAATCCCAGTACTTGGGAGGTTGAAACAGGAGGATCTCAGGTTAGAGGTCAGCCTCCTCAGCAACTTAGTGCGACTCTGTTTCCAAATAAAAAATAAAATAGAGCCGGGCGTGGTGGCGCATGCTTGTAATCCCAGCATTCGGGAGGCTGAGACCGGAGGATCCGGGTTCGAGGCCAGCCTCAACTACCTAGTGAGGCACTTCGAAACTTAAGTGAGACTCAGTTTCAAAATAAAGAATAAAAAATAGGGCTGGGGGTGTAGCTCAGAGGTAGAATGCCCCTGAGTTCAACACCCAGTACCGCAAAAAAAAAAAAAAAAAAATAGAGCTGAGGGTGTAGCTCAGAGTACAGTGCCCCCAAATTCAATCCCTAGCATGAGAGAAAAAAAATTAAAAAAGGACCCAAACGCAGGCAAAATTGTGGACGGATTGGAAGTGCCAAGTGCCTGAAGCTGTGGAGAGTTAGGACTGGATACAAAAAGAGCTGGGTTTGAGGTAACTGGCGAGACTGCAGCCACTTCTCGGAGGATGCGGAGACCACCCCAGGCGGTGGCCATCCACGCTAGGCTCCACGCTATGAAGTGCACGAGCTCCAGGGACCCAAGGTTGAGGTCTCAACAATGATGAGAAACGCAGCAAAGAGAGGAGGTGTTACCTGCCCTAAAGCAGTCGTCTTCTACCTCAGCTGCACATCAGTGGCATCTTGGGAGCTTTTAAAAATGCACGTGCCCGAGTTGCATCCCAGACCAATTAAATCCCAATCCCGGGGGATTCGGGTCAGGTGCTGGGTGCAACTGAAAGCAGCCCCGCAGGCCCACGGGGCAGCAAGGCTGAGCCCCGTGGCTTAAAGCAGGTGAGAGGTTTACCTAGGTATTTCAGCCTGGTTTATCCACTTATGTATCAGATACATAATATTCATAGTTAGAATAACTCACAAATTCACCACAGTTACACTTCAAAATATCCATACTAGCCAGGCATGGTGGCACACGTCTGAAATCCCAGCACTTGGGAGGCTGAGACAAGATAGTAGCAGGTTTGAGGTCAGCCTCAGTAAGTAGTGAGACTCTCATCAACCTAGCCAGACTCTGTTTCAAAATAAAAATAAAATAGGGCTGGGGGGGGGGGGGTTGTAGCTAAGAGGTAGAATGTCACTGTGCTCAGTCCCCAGTACCATTAAAAAAAAAAGCTAGTATTCAATAGCAAGACATTTATTTTAAAAAGACTCACACAAAGTCACCACAGACTTAGGCTCAATGAAAGCCATTGCTTTTGTCAGGGGTCAGGTAACCTATTTGTATGGGCCAAACCTTTGGTCTGAGATTTATCATATATTTGATTTTTTTTTTTTTTTTTTTTTTTTTTTTGTGGTACTGGGGATTGAACTCAGAGGCATTTTACCTTTGAGCTACACCCTCAGCCTGATTTTTTTTATTTCTTATTGGAAACAGGTCTCACTAGGTTGTTAAGAGTCTCAGTACTTGCTGAGGCTGTCCTCGAACCTGCAATACTCCTATCTCAGCCTCCCAAGTACTGGGATTACTAGTGTGCGCCACCACGCCTGGCCCATATATTTGATTTGATATTTAGGGAACAAAGAGACATGAAACTTCTACATCTTCCAAATATTGATTTCTTTGATGCGTCTCCATTTTTTTTATTTGATGCTCAAAATAGTTTCGACCTCACAGATCTCTTGCTGGGGTCTTGGGGTCCTCAGAGCACAGTGTGGGGCTGCGAGTGGGGGAGTGTGCCCGGGGAAGAGGGCTGGCGATGTCTCCATTTTTCAGTTTTCATTTGGATAGAAGGACACGTGTGCTTTTCTTTTGGCAGTACTAGGGGTGTTCTATCTCTGAGCAACCCCCTCTCCCACATGCCCCTTTTTTAATTTTTATTTTGAAACAGGGTCTCTCTAGGTTGCTGAGAGCCTTGCCAAGTTACTGAGGCTGATTTTGAACCTGAGATTCTTGTTTCAGTCTCCCAAGTACTGGGATTACAGGTGCAAGTCACCATGCCTGGGTCCTTTCTTATTTGTGTGTGTGGGGGGGTGGTAATTGGGGATTGAACCTAAGTAATTGGGGATTCTACCTCCAAGTTACACTCCCAGTCCTTTTTATTTATTTATTTATTTATTTGTTGTTGTTTTGAAACAGGGTCTCTTGCTAGGTTGCTGAAAGTCTTGCTGAGGCTGGCCTCAAATCTGCAATCCTCCTGTCTCAGCCTCTGAGTACTAGGATTATAGGCCTGTGCCACCATGCCCGGCTTTTCTTTCTTATTCTTAATTGCCTCTCTAATTCTTTCTCTACTCAGCTGTTGTACATGATATATTTATATTAAATGTTCATATTCTGGAACATGTAGGAATAAATATTATTGTTGTGAATAGTCAACTGTATTACAAGAAAAGGATGATAAACACCCAAGGAAATGTTCTCCCCAGTGCAGTGCTAAGCAGTGTGAGTCACATTTTAAAACATGAATAAGGGTCCTGCTTGTAATATATTCCAAAGTTTCACAAGCAATAAAAGAAACAGGCTTAGATTTTTATTCTCAAAAGTAGTGAATCAGCCAGGCATGGTGGCGCACGCTTGTAATCCCGGCATTCGGGAGGCTGAGACCGGAGGATCTGGGTTGGCGGCCAGCCTCAGCTACCTAGTGAGGCACTCCAAAACTTAGTGAGACCTTGTTTCAAAATAAAGAATAAAAAATAGGGCTGGGGGTGTAGCTCGGAAGTAGAATGACCCTGGGTTCCATCTCCAGGACCCCGAAAAAAGTGGTGAATCAAGCATAGAATTTTTTGTTGTTGTACTGGAGATTTAACCCAAGGGTGTTCTACCTCTTGTGCGAGCCGACATGTGGTGGTGGCGGTGACAGGGGACAGTGTGGAGGAGGCGCCAGAGACCCAGGTGGAAGCCATCTTCCCCCGGCCCTGAAGGCGGGGGGCAAGGAGGAGAGGTTCTGAAGCGACAGTGATCCCAGGGGCTCATGCTTCAAGGAGCCGGCTTCAGGGCTCGGGACTGGACGGTGCTCTGAAGGGGCCACGGATCCTGAGAGGTGTCCAGCACGGGCTTTGGGCAGCACTTGGGAGCTAGCATGGCCAGCACCGGAGCTCTGGGTCTGGACCACGGGGGATGATGGTACCATTAGCTTGGGAGACTGGGGTGTGGGGAAAAGAGTCAGTGGTTCTTTGGGGGCATTGAAGGATGGAGAAATCCTGGAAATCCATGGAGGGGCATCTCGTCATTAAATCCAAGAGTCTGCACCATTTAGGAAAACCTAACCTTACGGCAGTATAGAGAGTACAGAATCCATAATGGCAAAATAATTACTTCTTCAACACAGGTAAGAATTTAAAATTCCAGGAGAAACCCATAAGATAGCAGGATAGAGAAGGGCTCAGAGGATTAGGGACTAGGGTAAGCATGAGTACCTCAGAAACACAGGGAAGAAAGCCCAGCGCGTCCAGACCTTCCCAGGACGCTCCTCGGGGCGAGTAACTCAAGGGTCATTGTATTACAGAGAAATACTGAGCAGAGCACGCTGACCTCATCGACTCACGCAACCGTTGCTGAACATCTCCAGGAGTCCTTTCGTGGTTAACTCTGGAAAGATATTTAATTAACTTTAGTGGTTTGGAAAGAGGGTTTTACTAAATTTAATTGTAGGTTACAAGTACCAAAAAATTACCATCTATGCCCTTGAGGGTCAAATTCACAAAGAAACAAGTCCATGGGTGACAAGAGGTCAAGAAACTCCCCCCACCCACCCCCCCCAAAATACCTTCATCTTCTATTTTTCCTAGAATTGTTTCAGGTGGCAGTTTTGATATATGTAGATAAAATTTGTCTTTTCATTCATGAAAGTGTTCGTTTTCAAGTATGCCTCTGTTGGAGTCCCAAATGAAAGAGACCCATCTTGTGAAGACGTCATTTTGCAGGTCTCTTTGCTGACCAGAAATTCTGAAATCTTACTCAAATATACTTCCCTCTACTTATCGAAATGTCCTAAAATGTGCCTGACAAGCCCTTTGCTTATCCCGTCCCTCTGCTTAAGGAAAATTCCCACTGTCCTGCTTAACCCAGTTCTAACAACCCACCAACTCCCCTTAACAGCCCTCCTAGCAGTGGCTAACCACTGCCCTCCCTGCTCCTGGATCCCCTCTTAAACAACCTACATGAGCTTCCAGTCTGTAAGCAGACGGGGGCTCCAACCTTTCCTGGAGACCCCCCTCTGGATTTTACCCAAATAAAGCCTGTACTGGCCTCGAGCCTTTGCCCATCCTCCCTGCCTCCCCAGACCTTTCAGTCGCATCCTCCAGCGGGGAGATGGGAAGAGTCCTTTTCCCTTCATATGGTTGCTTGATTGTGATATGCTTGAATTTATAGCCAATGTAAGCTCTTCACTAATGATAAAGAACATGGTATGTAAGGGGGGGGGGCACAGCTCTTTTATCAAGGAGGCAAGAGGGAGAAAAAGCCAACTGAGTTCTCCCCATGGCTAAATTATTTTTTATTTGTTTTTGTGGTACTGGAGATTGAACCCAGAGGCATTCTACCTTCAAGCTAGACCCCCAGCCCTTTTTATTTTTGAAACTATCTCACTAGGTTGCTGAAAGCCTCGCTAGGTTGCTGAGGCTGGTTTTGAGCCTGCGATCCTCCTAAGCCTCCTAGTAATTTTTTTCATGAAATAAAAAGGGGCCTTCACTTATTTGAGTGGCTCTAACTCCTCAGCAGCTGGATGAGTTGGAGGCCGGGTGGTTTATGGGCTTGCTGGGGGAAGAGAATCTGAATCAGGAAGTTCTGTAATACAACTATGTGGGTTAGCTAGTGAAACTCTAGGACAAAACTGCTTTGGTCTTTCCCATTGTCTTCAGTCAAGAACCAACTTTTCACCAGGCCTGGCAGTATGCTCCTGTAATCCTAGTACTTGGAAGGCTGAGACAGGAGGATTGCAGGTTTGAGGCCAACCTCAGCCACTTAGCAAGACCTCAACAACTTGTTTCAAAATTAAAAAAAAAAAAAAAAAAAAAAAAGAGCTGGGGGTGTAGCTTGGAGGGAAATGCCCCTCTAATTCAATCTCCAGTAACAAACAAACAGAAAACACAGACTTCCCTATTGGGTAAAGTGAAAAAAATTACTAGATAGATAGTTATGTGGAAGGAAAATTCAATTGTTTTTTACTTTGGCATGTGAAATTGTTTCCTATTTTTATTTCTTGAGAAAATGATGTGCTTGACTGTTATTTACCAAAACCACATGTGCGCCTTCGTGTGCACAAACACTAGTTTTGTGTTTCTGTTCTGATTCTCTGTCTGGTGAATACAGACCAGTTACCCACATTCTCCACACGCGGTGCCTTTCACAAATCAAAGACTGCACTACGGCTGCACAGGCTCTCCACTGGGGTGCAACCGAGGGCATTTTTTCCACAATCCTTTTCATTGGATAAATAGTCTGGGCTCTAAAGTCTAGACCTGAAATGTGTGACCTCTAAAACTCTGCCTTTTTTCCTGTCTCTTGGCAACATAACATATTTATTCTTTGGCCACCACCTCCCATTCCAGAAAGGCCTGCTGCTGTTTTAGAGTTTAAAACAACAAATGGGAAAACTGTCTCCGATGAAGGATCAGGATTACTGAAGCACTCCTCCCCGCCTTCTGTTTACGCAGAGGGAGAGGGACCTTGGGGCTCACCAGTCTCTCGCTGAGGAGGGCCCTTCTCTTTCCAGATGAGCGAGCTCGCCTCTTTAGTTGTAACAGCACTGCAGGACTTCTCTACTTGTAATGTTTTCATTGTTATTAAGCCTTTTTCACAGTTTTGCAGAGGAGGTGGGAGGGCCTTGGAAGGGAATTGGAATCAAACTAAGGCAAAGAGCGCTGCGCTGGGGAGGCCCCTGGGGCTGCAGAAACCTCAGCGCCCAGCCTCTGAAATCTGACACCCAGCTAGCTACTCCAGTGGCCTGGCTGCTTCCCCGACCCTGCCTCTCCCCCGGGGGCTGCTGGGAGATGCTCTAACCCCAAGAGGGTCTGTCTCCCCGCTGCTCCCCTCTGCCACCCGCTCCTCCACTTCCAGACGACCCGAGCAGATCAAGAAGTGACTTGAATTTCATGCTGTCGTCTTGGGTTGTGACTTCACGCGCTTGGCCCTGGCATCTTTGCTCATGGGGGGAATTCTGCTTCTTTGTCCTGTGTGCGGGAGCCCGTGACCCACATCCCTGGCCTCTGCCCACTAGATGCCCGTAAACCACCCACCTCTCTCTGTTGTAGCCATCAACAATGCTTCTAGAAATTGCTCAATGTCCCCTCAGGGGGTAAAATCACTCACAGTTTTGAACTGCTGAGTTATAGAGAGAAAACTAACATTTATTTGGAAACTCTGATATGCCAGATGTGTGCTAGATGTTTTCTGTAATCCTGACAATCATCCTTTGAAGTCTGACCTCCTTTTGCAGATTAGGAACGTGAGGGATGGCAAAGATAAGGGTTTTCTTGATTTGGGGCAGTTGTTGTTTTCTGTTTCCAATACTCAACAGTGAAAATGAAGTGTAACCAGAAATTTCATTTTATAATCAGGAAAAACTGGAAAATGTTATTCGAAGGTATTTATTCTATAAAATGGCTGTGGATTATTAGATATTCATTCCCTAAGTTATGGGCATCTGACTGGAGAGTTTGCCAGAAATTGCTGTGGGAAACAGATCTGCCCAGCTAAATTAAATCTTCCACTTTCTCTTCTGTTACCACTGAAAAGTGACCAAATTGTGTTGAGTATCTTATTCCTTCCGTTTTCTGGCATGACAAACTCTCTCTCATGGAAAACCCATCACTTCCTGTCCTCATGCATCTTATTTATTCCCTTCCCTGTCCTTCATGAGAATCCATTTCTCAATGGGGTGTGCATTTGTTCCCTAATTTTGTATACACACACACACACACACACACACACACACATACACACACGCTCACACGCACACATACACATAGATTATGTAAAAGACATAATATTTAGAAAATTTGAAAGAAAGAATTCTGGGCTAAGACTAATAGATTAGATATAGAACTGGTTAATACCCGATAGGGCAAGAAACTCATAATTTTAGGGAGAACCATCATTTGCATTTCTACTAGACAAACTCTTTTCTACTGGTCAAATCCATTTGCATTTTTATCGGTTTTCTACAAGTTAGCATCTGCCCACTTAGAGACATAAAATATCCCAACTGGAAGTTAATAGTGAGTTAAACAAAGGTTTCTAATTTCCTTAGAAAATTAGATAAGTCCTGTTTGCCTGTTAGACAATGAAAAGAAATTTTTTTTGAGGTTGAAAACCCATACTAAAAGTTTGAAAAGTACTAAATTTTTCAAAGAAAAAAAAAAAAAAACCTCAAACCACTACCCATAGAGCCACTGTTAATGTGATTCATATGTTTCCTTACAAGTTTTTTCTAAATATTTTTAAATTTTCTTTTGTTTGTTTTGGTACTGGGGATTGAACCCAAGGGCAATCCACCTCCGAGCTACACTCCCAGACTTTTTTTATTTTTTTATTTTTTTTTTTGTTTTGAAACAAGGGCTCGACAGGTTGCTGAGGGCCTCGCTAAGTTTCTGAGACTGAGAAAGACTCAGCCTCCCAAGTACTGGGAGTATTGGCATGCACCACCATGTCCTGCTTTTCTAAATATTTTTAATAGTGGAGTCCTTATTGTGAAAAAAAATTGGTGGTCCACTTTTTTCTTTTACTTTTTCTATCATACGTATTTGTTACATAATTAAAAGCATTCCAGAAACATTTTAATGGCTATGTAAGGATCTAGCACTTTGTTTTATGATTCTCTTAATAGTTTTCCTCATTTCTTACATTTATTTATTACTTCAGAATACAAAGAAGTATTTAAAATAACTTAATAAGCTGAGTGTGGCAGCGCATGCTTGTAATCCCAGTACTTGGGAGGCTGAGACTAGAGGATCCAGGTTTGCAGCCAGCCTCAGCTACTTAGTGAAGCACTCCACAACTTAGTGAGATCCTGTTTCAAAATAAAGAATGAAAAATAGGGCTGAGGGTATAGCTTGGAGGTAGAATGCCCCTGTGTTCAATCCTCAGTACCGCAAAATAAATTAAATAAATAAATAAATAAATAAATAAATAAAATAACATAATAACCAGTAGTGTAGGTATGGCCTAGTTTAAGAAACAAAGATATCACTAATAAGGTTGCTGCACCCCCCTTAACACTTCAAATATACTTCTCTTGAAGACTATTCTAGTTGGTACATTATTTTCATATTTACCTTTATATTTTAACACCTAATGTATATAATGTTTTTGCAATTTTTCAAACTTTGTACAAATCAAAAATTTTTTAAAAATTCCGTACTGGATATAGAACCCAGGGCGAGGCTGGCTCATGCTGGGCAAATGCTCCTCTACTAAGCCACACCCTGAGCTACACCTGAGTCCTTTTTAAAAAATTGTTTTTTGCTGGGTGTGGTGGTGCACAACTGTAATCCCTGTACTTGGGAGACTGAGACAGGAGGATTGCAGGTTCGAGGACAGCCTCAGCAAGTAGTGAGACTCTCATTAACCTAGCAAGACCTTGTTTCCAAATAAAGAAAATCGGGCTAGGGGTGTTAGCCTGAAGGTAGAATGCCTCTGGGTTCAATCCCCAGTACCACACACAAAAAAATTGTTTTTCTTTAAGATGTGCAACATGATATGTACATATATAGCAAGAAAAAATAATCTGGAGCTGGGCTGGTGGCACATGCTTCCAATTCCAGTACATGGAAGGCTGAGACAGGAGGATCGAAGGTTCAAGGCCATCCTCAGCAACTTAGTGAGACCCTAAGCAACTTAATAAGACCCTGTTTCAAAATAAACACTAAAATAGGGATAGGGGTATAGCTTGGGGGTAGAATGCCCCTGGGTTTAATCCCTAGTAGCCCTCCCTTCCCTCCCCCCCAAAAAAGAGAGAGAGAGAGAAGAAAAGAAGAATCTGGACCTTTACCTTATACACATATACCCAAATCAAATAAAAATAGATTCAAGACCTAAACAAAAGACCTGAAGCTATAAAGCTAGAAGGCAACACAAGGACAAACTCCTTGATACTGGCCTTGGCAATTATTTTTTATATCACGTGAGTAGTTTTATGCTATATTGTTTAAGGAATCATGATAAGGAAAAAAAAAAAAAAAAAAGCCTGCAAATGTCAGTACAGGCATCATTTTTTTTTTCCAGTCTGCTGCCTTCATTCCGGTTTGCTGAGCCCGCAGATGGGTTGGGGGGGCGCTTGGATGGAGGGGCGTGTGCATCTGCCCCCCACGGCCTTCTGCCAGGTCCCTCGCATGCATAGCCCTGGTGCTCCACCAGGGGTGTGTGAAGCCTGGCCGCTGCCCCTCGGGTTGGCAGACCTTTTCTGTGAAGGGCCGTGTGCAAAACACCAAGGACTTCATGAGCAACCTGGGCTCCATCACAGCTGTTCAGCTCTGCCAGGAGAGGACAACTGCAGCCAGAAGCAGCAGATACACAAAAGAGGCTGGCAGTGTCGTCACCAACCTTAGTTAAGAACACTGAGTTAAAGCCGGGTGTGGCGGCACATGCCAGCGATCCCAGTACTTGAGAGGCTGACACAAGTTTCTTACAGGGTCCTTGTCTTATAGAATGGAAGAATGAAGTCCACAGACACCAGGAAAGTGAAAGGAAGTTTCTTTTAAAGGAGCAAGGAAGCGGAGAGGCAGATCACCCCGAGAGCCTTGGCCGACTCCGGAGTCCAGTGGGGCCTCCTGGCACTGCCCGAGTGTAGCCCAGGCGAAGCACCGCCCACTGCACACCGCCCTTCCCCAGAGTGCACCGGATCCACCAAAGAGTAGCAGGGTTAAAGCTCCCACGCAGGGGAGGGTCCTGAGAGGGAGCCAATATATATGCTTGAAGCCCCTTGGTATAGACATTAACCAGTGAAGAAGGTCCCCATTTTTCTTGACTCAGTTAATCTGTCATCTATGCCTTTAATTCTCCGAAATCATGAGACTCTTCGTTCTTCACATTTGCTCCCTGGTATCCGTAGCAACAGCCCAGGAGTCCAAGGTTGGCGCACAGAGATCTTTGGTTCCTGACACTGGCTCCACTCCTCCACATTTGTTTGTGTTCAGGTCCCATGAACAACATGGAAGCAGCTTCCTTCTGGGGGGTTGGGGTTGCTTTTCTTAACCCTAACCTCCTAGGAGTCCTGTTCCTCACTGCCCACCCAACACCTGACTCCTCACTGACACAGGAGGATCGCAGGTTCGAGACCAGCTTCAGCAACATTGCAAGACTCTCAGCAACCTAATGAGATCCTGTTTCAAAACAAAAAATAAAAAGGGTCAAAGGTGTACCTTAGAGGTAGAATGCCCCTGGGTTCAATCCCCGATACCATACGGACACATACATATGCACACCATTTATTTGAATTTCATATAATTTTCACATGTCATGAGTACCATTCTGCTTTTGATATTTTCTCCAATTGTTTAAACATGTCGAGCACATTCTTGGCTTGCAGGGCGTGCCACACAGGTGGCTGGCTACATGTGGCCCCGGGTTTGCCGCTGCCAGGCCCTGCTCGACACCCGCACCGGGGTCCGCTGCTTTCAGATTGCGTGAAAGTTTCTACTCTGAGGATTGTGAAATGGGAAACTCTGATTCAGGTTTGTGTTTCTCAATCACTAAAGAAGTCAAGAATTTTATCCTACTTACAGGCTATGAGGATTTTTCTCCTATGATTCTTCTATTTATGTCTTTTTTCCCCTTGTTTTAGATTTATAGGTCTTCTATTTGACTTAAAGGCATTCTGTTCTCTGTAATCTTTTTTTTTTTTTTTTTGGTGCTGGGAATTGAACCCAGAGTGGAGTTCTACCTCTGAGCTGCATCCACCACTCCATTTTACTATTTTACTTTGAAATATGCCTTGCTAAGTTGCTGAGTTTGGTTTCAAACCTGCAATCCTGTCTTAGCTCCCAAGTACTGGGATTATAAGCATACACCACCATGCCTGGCTACTGTCTCACATTTTAAAAATGTCTCTTGATGGAAGAAAATTTTAATTAAAAAGGTAAATGTAAGCCGGGCGTGGTGGCGCACGCTTGTAATCCCAGCATTCGAGAGGCTGAGACCGGAGGATCCGGGTTCGCGGCCAGCCTCAGCTACCTAGTGAGGCACTCCGCAACTTAGTGAGACTCGGTTTCAAAATAAAGAATAAAAAATAGGACTAGGGGTATAGCTCGGAGGTAGAATGCCCCTGAGTTCAATCCCCAGTACCGCAAAAAAAAAAAAAAAAAAAAAAAAAAAAGGTAAATGTAATCAAAGGATACTTATTTGACTGTAAGACAGATTAAATCCTCCATCTGCATCGAGGACTTGAAAGGCAGCAAAAGAGAAAAGATACCACTTTCTCATCTGCCAAAATCAAAATATTTCTTCGCTGAGTGGGGGTAGAGGTTTTCACTTTTCTTGCTGCTTGTGTGGGAACAGTAGTTGAATGCCTGCACAGAGCTTGCCTAGTTGTGCAATCTATTGTTCTAGACCTCAGAAAGCATCTTGAAGCTCGTTGGGGGCCAGCGCTGCCCGCAGGCACGCATCTGATATTAATGAAGTGTTACTCTGCTTTGACAACTTTGCCAGAGTCCCTCTTGCAAGCCAGCTGACGTAATTCAAAGTAGAAAGAGACCCTCCCACTTGCATTTGCTAATTGACTTTGATGGGCTCCTCTGCCCTAAGTGGTTCTGGATCCAGAGGGCTGTTGTAATCTGAAGAACTTTAGAAAGTCAAAAAGTCATAGTGCAGAAGACTCCACGCCCCAAAGCAGCGAGGATAAAGAAAGCAATTGATGTTCAGCGAAGCCAAGACTTGGTGCCGGTAGTTGGTGCAGAGTCCTTGCTACTGTGAAGGGTGTTTCTGCTGGGGTGCGGTGCCCCCTTGGAACTACTCTGGCATGCTCGACAGACGCCTCCTGTCTCCTCAGACTAAATGCAGTATTCCTGGGGTAAGCGCATGGGGCGGGCAGGGTGGGGGCGGGAGGCCCCGAGCTCCTGTGGTTTGGAAGAAAATGAGACTGTGTTCCGCTGCTAACGAGCTCGAGCTAAAATCCCCGTTGGTTGCTTTACTTGTTAAAGACTTTCTTGTCGAGCAGAACTGTCATTCACAGTGTTGTTACTTAAATGTGAGGTGATTTAAGCAAGTAAAACAGGGACCCTGACTTTAAGCAGTATCTTACTGCAATGCATCTCGTAGCTGGGGAGAGGATCCAGGAAACTCGGTGGAGGTGGACAGGCGTCTCCAACGGGCTGCAGACAAGCACTTGTTGCCCGGCACATCATAACTAGCTGAGCTTTTTGTGTGTTTGTTTCTGAGACCTTCCTATAAATCAGGATGGTTTGACTTCCTGTGTCACTGCAAATTAAGACCTAACTGCTATTTGTCACTTTAAAATTTTTGAGTTTAATGAAGTACAGACATGAGACTCTAATGTTTAAAAAACTCCACACAGAGTCTTACCACACAAGGGTTGGGTGTTTAGAACTTTGCGTTTGGTTTATAACTTTTATAGAAAAGATCATACCATTATTAATGACATCTCATATCTTTTTTAGGGGGGGTACTAGGGAATGAATTCAGGGGCATTCTACCTCCAAGCTACATTCTCAGCCCCTTTATTTATTTTAAAAAGAGATCTCACTAGATTGCTGAGAGTTTTGCTGAATCGCTGAGGCTGGTTTCAAACCTGTGATCCTCCGGTCTCAATCTCCCAAGTACTGAGATTATAGGCATGCACCACCACGCCTGGCTTCATATTGTTTTTGATAATTTTTCATACAACTTTATGATATTGTTATTGAGCCTCAGTTTTATCATCTGCAAAATTAGGAATAATAATATCTGTGTTTCAGGAAAAATTAAAAACAAATCATAACATTATTGATAATAATATCAGTAATCTAGGGAAGGCTTTAGAAAAAAAAATGCAGAACCTAAAATTAAATTAGAACCTGTAAATATAAAAAAAAATCATAAGGTAGCCAGGCATAGTGGCACATGCCTGGAATTCCAGTAATTGGGAGATTGAGATAGGAGGACAACTTAGTAAGACCCTCAGCAACTTAGGATACTCTGTTTCAAAATAGAAAATAAAAAGGGTTAGGGATGTAGCTCGGAGATAAAATCCTCTGGGTTCAATCTCTAGTATCACTGGGGGAAAAAATCACAAGGTTACAAATATCTGTGTTAACAGGATGCAGAAATATTTTAAAGCCAACTAAATAAAGCTTGCTTCAATATTCTTTCCAAGTTGCTTCTGTGTTTCTAGATGTTCCAACGTAATGCTACATTTAATCAAGTAGAGAAAAAGTCCTTACTAAGAAACACCCATGTGGTGTTTCTTTTTTGTTCTCTGTTGTGTCATGTAAAGATAGTAGCACAGTCAGTAATCTGTGAGACACTTGATTGAATTCTATGTGATTTTCAAGACCTTTTGTTAGGTTGCATTTTCAGTTTGCTAAAGATTCAGAATGCCCCTTGCCTGTGCCCCGACCCCATTAAATCCTGTATACCGTGGTTATATTCCTTTAGGTCTGACATGGCTGGCAGTTTACATACTAATCATAGAGATTCTGAAGTCTGCAGATGCCACATACAGTTTATTTAGAAATTGTCCAGTACCTCTCCAGTTCTTCCTGTTTTGAGGGACAAGCCCGGCATTTCCTGTAAACTCACCTGCTTTCTAAGAATAGTATCAGATGTGAAATAACTGCTTTATTTTGTCCTGCAGAAAAATTCTGTTATGAATTGGGAAAATATGTAACCTAAAACTTGATTGGCCAAATATCCAGATTACCGAATGCATCCCACTCATCATTGTTAATTATTTCACCAATGAAAATGAGCACAATAGTGTCACAGTTACTTAATAGGAATGTCAGTCTATAGGATTCTAAAATGATCACATGAATAATTCGGCCAGCAGTTAGTTTCAGCCCTATCTTGAGGTCCTATGGGGTCTGCACAAGGAGGTTTGTACTTTCAAATGACTTCTTGGTGGACTGTTTCTTTCCCATGTCTTGGCTACTCCTCAGTAACACCTGTATTAAAATAGAACTTATAAACACATGGATTTTTGTTTGAAAAGTTTTTGTTTGTTTGTTTGTTTTTGTGTGTGTGGTACTGGGAATGGAACCCAGGGGCATTCTACCTCTGGGCTACACCCCCAGTCCTATTTTTTATTCTTTATTTTGAAACAGGGTCTCACTAAGTTGCAGAGGGTCTCACTAAGTAGCGGAGGCTGGCCGCAAACCCAGATTCTCCGCTCTCAGCCTCCCAAGTACTGGGATTACAAGCGTGCACCACCATTATAATCCATTATAAAGATTTTCTTAGTCAGGCCTGGTGGTGTACCTCTGTAATCCCAGTACTTGGGAGGCTGATTCAGGAGGATTGCAGGTTCAAGGCCAGCCTCAGCAATTTAGCAAGACTGTTTCAAAATAGGAAATAAAAAAAACTAGGATATAGCTCAAAGGTAGAGAAGAGAAAAAATAAGAAACAATAAAAATGATTTTCTCTTAGGTGGGCACAGTGGCATTCATCTGTAACCTCAACTGCTCCGAAGGCTGAGGAGGATATTAAATTTGAGGCCAGTCTGGACAACTTAGTGAGACCCTGTCTCAAAATAAAACATGAAAAGGACCAGGGTAAAGTTCAGTGTTTGAGCACCCAGGTTCAATCCCCAGTACCACCAAGCAAAATAAGCATGTGCACGCGTGCACACACACACACACATACATATCTTCTGTAACCATTTAACACTTTCAATCCAGACTTCCTCAAAGTTTTTCAATAAGAACAAAAATGTTTCTTTCAGTACTGGATAATAATATAAATGGCAGTAACTTTAAAATATATATGTATATTTATATGCATCTGTATATGCATTATGAACTTTTTAGATGCCAAATAAACTACATGGTTTTTATCTTTGTTCTAATCCAAGTACAAATTCAAATTTTTATAAGTCATATTTTCTAAAGTTACTCCAAACCCCAATTGCATGAAAACACCTTTAGAAATTATTCATTCAGAGC
>PVLC010011980.1:32859-45901 GCA_004027655.1 Graphiurus murinus
ACGCTTGTAATCCCAGCATTCGGGAGGCTGAGACCGGAGGATCCGGGTTCGCGGCCAGCCTCAGCTACCTAGTGAGGCACTCCGCAACTTAGTGAGACTCGGTTTCAAAATAAAGAATAAAAAATGGGGCTGGGGGTATAGCTCGGAGGTAGAATGCCCCTGAGTTCAATCCCCAGTACCGCCAAAAAAAAACAAAAAACTAAAGTTAAAATTGGACTTTAAAATTTAAAAATTTATGATTTTCTATGAAATCTAATTTTTTTATTTTTATTTTTGTGGTACTGGGAATTGAACCCAGAGGTATTCTACCTCTGAGCTACATCCCCAGACCTATTTTATTTTTAGTTTGAAACAAGGTCTCACTAGGTTGCTGAGGCTGGCTTCGAACCTGCGATCCTCCTGTCTCAGCCTCCCAAGTACTGGGATTAGAGGCATGTGCCACCATATCTGGCTAAAATCTAAATTTTTATGGACTTGATAAAATCTTAGTTAAGAACATGATTCCTCTCGGCTGTTTTTAGCTCAATATCTTTATAATATAAACTAAGTAAGCTTTTCTTTTTTTCATAATTTACTATTCTGTGTTGATTCAGTATAAGGTACACATCAAAGTAAACTTAACCACAAAAACCTTTAAACTAATGGAAGGGAAAAGGAAGGCAAATGCTTGGTAAGAGAAAATGCAGTGCTCTGGGGATAAATACTGTTGACATTTCTTAGTCCCTGAAATCTAGTTTGAGAATCTGAATTTACATGTTCAGCCTAGTTCTTAAAAACCTTTCTGCTCTATGACCGTATAGGACTTCCTGTTTATCTTAGAAGTTTTGTTTAGTCTATTAATTATGACAGCCGTCAATGTCTATTTCTTTGCCCAGAGTCATTATAATAAAATATTATGAGAAAATTTTTATTTCTAGTATAAGCAAATCTTTCTAGGCATTGTTCAAACCTATATTCTGGTTAATATTTTGAAGGATCTTTTTTTTCCCCCAATCTTTTTATTCTTTGTCTTTTGGGCACTGGGGATTGAACCCAGGGCATTGCACTTGCAAAGCAAGTGCTTTGACACTGAGCTACATCCCAGCCAAGGATCTTGATACTTATTAATACTAGCAAGTGTCTGATAGCTTGATGAGTACTGGATTTGTATTAAAATGGGCTTATGGTCTGTTCCTTCAGAACACTGGAGTGGGATGGCCTTAATTAGCCTAGAGACTTTGGACAAATCAACGAAGAACTCAGAGTCCATTTCCTTTTCATTTAAAATAATAATAAGAAGCTGGATGTGATGGCACATGCCTATAATCCCAGTACTTGGGAGGCGGAGACAGGAGGGTCACAGGTTCAAGACCAGCCTTAGCAACTTGGCAAGACCCTATTTCAAAATAAAAATAAACAGATAAATAAAAATGGGCTGTGAGTATAGTGCAGAGGTACAATGCCATCTGTGGGTTTAATCTCCAGTACCAGATTTTAAAAAAGAAAGACTGACTAATGACATAACCCTATTGACCTCAAGGATTGCATATGGTATGAGAATTTTGAAAATAGAGAAGTTATGTATGGTAATGAGATGTTAATCAGTTGACAGACACTTGTTAAGCATTAGTATGTCTCTTTCCTCCAGTCTTGGGCCCTTAAGTGGCTCCCCTGGTGGTCTGACCTTTCCTGGGAACATTGTCTTTGGTGAAGTTCCATGAGAGCTTTCCATCAGTCCTGTCCTGGCCCCCAGCCTCCCTGCAGCCCTGCAGCCCCTCCGCTTCCTTGCTTTGGCTTGGAGAAGCTCAGAGGCTGTGCAAGAGTCCTGAGACTCTAGTGCAGTTGGGGTGCATCCTGCAGAGGAGTGGCCAGGTGTGTTGGATGCAGCTGAGGTCACAGAAGAGGAAGCGGAGAAAAAGCAAAGGTTTTTATATTTGTATTTAGTTGATCATTTGGTTTTTCAATTACCGCTGTGAAGGTGGAGAACATTTTTAGAACAGTCTCAGGAAACAACTGGGCCAAAGGCCCAATAACAGAGGAGGGTACTTAAGAAGCCAGGCAGAGCAATTGGTGGTGTTAGCTTTTCTGCTTGTGAAAGTAGGTTCCTCACTGGTGTCATCTACTACTAGATTGGTAGGGTTCACAGCATTAAAATATCACACAGCTACAGAACTATGTGTGGTTTCTTCACAAGTCACTTCTGAAGCGAAGCTGTCACTGTGTTTCAGGGTGCTTAACATTGTATTTCCAACATCTCTTGTTATTTGACCTTTTTAGATTTTTAGGTTCTGGATGAGGAACATGTGTTTCTTTTTTTGTTTGTTTGTTTTTATAGTACTGAGGAAGGAACCCAGGGGCATTCTACCTCCTAGCTACACCCCCAGCCCTATTTTTTACTCTTTATTTTGAAACAGGGTCTCACTAAGTTGTGGAGTGCCTCACTAAGTAGCTGAGGCTGGCCACAAACTGGGATCCTCCTGTCTCAGCCTCCCAAGTACTGGGATCACAAGTGGCGCTCTGGACTCTGAACATGTGTTTCTTAAACCTTCCTTTTAGAGCAGGGCATGGTGGTGCACACCTGTAATCCCAGTACTTGGGAGGCTGAAATAAAAGAATCACAAGTTTGAAGCCATCCTCAGCAACTTGGTGAGACCCTGTTTTCAAATAAAAAAAAATAAAGATGGGTTGAGGATGTAGCTTGGAGATAAGAATGCCCCTGAGTTCAATCCCCAGCACCACAAAAACAAAACAAAAAAACCCCAAATCATTACTTGTAGTTGCTCTTTCACAGATATGAACCTAGGCTAAAAAAGTCATAAAGTCATTACATTAAGAAAGAAAAATCCAGCATCCTTTTATTTTTTTTTTAAAGACTAGGGCTTCCATATGTAGCTAACCATTTGGTATTAATGTTACTTCTGATGTGTTCTCAGGATGGTCAATGAGATCACGTGATTGATTATAACACTTGAATGTACGTAGCCTTGTGTCTTTTAATGCTGTGGTAGATCCTTTGCTAAGCACACAGTTCTAGTTATCATCCAAAAAATATCTGTCCTAAACCCAGCTGGTTCGGCTCCCCAGGATCCATGTGATTTTCTTTCTCTTCTGTGATATCTGAGTCAATTAACAGATAAAATATGCAAAACAACAACAATGCCTCCCCACCCCCAAACAAAAAGCTTTCTGGAAGGCTTTCACAAGGTGCAAATGGACAGGTGTGCAGCCCCCTGCAGCCCCCAGGAGCCCCCTGCTGTTGACTGTCCGTGCAGCCCCATGGCCGCCATGGTGACTGGACGCTGGAGCCTGAGGCCACCGCTGTGCTCGGGGCCTTTGCCCCCTATTTCCTGCCATGTGGGTGGCACTCACCCAAGTGTCCCAACCCACGCAGCCCCCACTCCACAGCATGCCCAGGTGAAGCCCAGGTGAAGCCCGCTGCCGGTGTCCCAGCCCCTCGTGCACCCCTCCTCACCATCACTGGCTTTTTATTTATTTATTTTGCAGTCCTGGGAATTGAACCCCGGGATATTCTATCTCTAAGCTACACCCTCAGCCCAATTTTTTATTCTTTATTTTGAAACAGGATCTCACTAAGTTGCGGAGGGCCTCACAAGTAGCTGAGGCTTGAGGCTGGCCTCGAACCTGTGACCTTCCTGTCTCAGCCTCCCAAGTACTGGATTAGGAGAGTGTGTCACCATGCCTGCTTGTCACTGACTTTTTAAGTGATTTGTCTAACAGGCTACTTTCTGTTCATCTTCTCAACTACCACACTTGTTCTTTTTGCCTAGAATGTTCTTTCCTGACCTTCCTCTGATCCTGAAGGTCTCAGGAAGAATGTCCTTGACTTCCTGTAGCAAGTGACTCCAGTGTTCTCTATTAGGGCACCTAATTGAGTGGGTTCCTGCAAACGTGATTGCAGTTATTTATTCTCTAGACCAGTGGTTCACATTTCTTATTTCTTTTACATGAATTTCAGTCTACTTCTTTTTTGATCCTGAAATGAACTTTCTAGTTACTGTGAAAAAGTAGCACAGGCTCTTTTTTTTTTTTTTTTTTTTTTTTTGCGGTACTGGGGATGGTGGAACCTGGGAGCATTCTACCTCCGAGCTACAGCCCCAGCCCTATGTTTTATTCTTTATTTTGAAACAGGGTCTCACTGTGTTTCGGAGGGCCTCACTAAGCAGCTGAGGCACTATACTCTGCACTATATACTCACAGCCCATTTTTATTTATATATTTTGAAATAGGGTCTTGCCAAGTTGCTCAGGCTGGTCTTGAACCTGTGACCCTCCAGTCTCAGCCTCCCAAATGCTGGGATTTCAAGCATGCGCCACCACACCTGGCTTTTAACACAGACTTTCTAAAATCTCAAAATGCTGCCAGACGTGGTGGCGCACACTTATAATCCCAGTACCTGGGAGCTAAGACAGGAGGATCACAGGTTCGTGGCCAGCATTAGCTACTTGGTGAGGCCATTTGCAACTTAGTGAGACCCTGTTTCTTTTGAAGAATAAAAAATAGGGGGCTGGGAGTGTAGCTCAGAAGTAGAATGCCCCTGAGTTTAATCCCCAGTACTGAAAAAAAAAAAAAAAAAAACCACAAAATAAAACAAAACAGTAAGCTTAACCTTTTTAAGTTAACTGAAGTACTGGGATTACAGGTGTACATCACCATGCCCAGCAAGCTAACTATTCTTTAGTAGTGTGTATTTCAGTAGTGTGTGATTGAGCTGGCATGGACACACCGGGCGCGGTCAGACGCCTTCTCTACGCAGAAGGTGCAACAGGACAGTTGTAAATGCACCATCACAGCGGCGTACAACACAGCGTGGCTACTGGTGACAATACTTAGCAATTTTTGGTGAATTTCAAAGCACAGTGTTCCACTGATTCACATGGTATTTTCATTTCTAGAAAATTCAGTAGATTTGATGACAAGGCAAAAAAACTTTGTACTTTGCAGAACAGAGTTAGATTTCAGGTTCTGGTCATATTATGAGCAGACTTTCCACCTTTGTGAGTTCCAGCAGGACATCCAGAGGTCAGGAAGGGTGCACACTCAGTTGATAATTACATGGGACTGGTGTGTATGGTGCGAGACATGACTAGCCCCAGCCACTGTCCACAAAGAGCCTGTAATGCTCAATTGCTGAGACAACCCAAAATGCTGCGGTTGCTTCCTGGGCCCTGTCAGTCTAGACTCTTAGCTCCTTCGACGTCAAGAACCGTGTTTGCTTTATCTTCCACAGATGGCTTGGCATCTAGCACAGCATCTGTGTCACAGCAATGCACTGAAAATATTTAAGGAAGGAATAAACGAACAAGTGAATGAATGAATGAATGAATGAATGAATGAGTGGGAATACACGGAAACACATTCTTTCAGTCAGTTAATAAATGTTTACTGAATAACTACTATGTGTCAGGCACGGTTGAACTACAGCAGTTAACGAACGGGCTTGTTCTCTCCACATTTGTAATTATTTCATGACTGTGCTGTGACACCTGGACTTCCTATGCCAGGGGACTGTAATTGTGCTATGTGGCGTTTTCTCTAATTCAGAATACTTGCTCTATATAAACGAGTCCATTGGTTATGATGGAGAAAGCTGGCCAGGAAAGAAGAAGCAGTGGGGGAGTCAGGTCAGCGACAGAGAGAGACCGGGATTGTACCTAAGAAACAAACAACAGGATAAAAAGGAGAGCGTGAAAATAACTCGATTATTTATAGATTCCTTCTGTCCGTCTACACAGTATCATGAGTGAAGACATTGAAATCCAAATCTTTTGTTGTTATTGTTCTTTTCCTATATGTAATAATTTCAGAAATGCTTTAAGTAGGTTTTTTCTCCCGTGCAAACCTTTACAGAGTAGGTTTTGGGGATGGCAAGGGAGCTTTGATTCCAGTAATGTTTGGACTTTATTTTAATTAATTATTTATTTATTTATTTATTTATTTATTGCGGTACTGGGGATTAAACCCAGGGGCATTCTACCTCTGAGCGACACCCACAGTCCTATTTTTTTTTTCCCAGTCCTATTTTTTATTCTTTATTTAGAAACAGGGTCTCACTAAGTTGCAGAGAGCCTCACTAGGTAGCTGAGGCTGGCCTTGAACCCAGATCCTCCGGTCTCAGCTTCCCAAATGCTGGGATTACAAGCGTGTGCCACCATGCCCGGCTGATGTTTAGACTTTATAAGCAGCATTCTCTTTAAACTGCCATGTGTATTTACCACAACTCTTGAATTTTAACTATTCTTTTTTTCTGATGTGAAGATCAACATTTATGCCTTTTATTGTCATCAGCAGTAGTGAAACCCCCTGGGTTGTAAATTTGAATCTCCTGGGAAAGAGAAAATAAAACTGCTATGTATTATAACTAAGCTATAGAGCCGGGCGTGGTGGCGCACAATTGTAATCCCAGCATTTGGGAGGCTGAGACCGGAGGATCCGGGTTCGCGACCAGCCTCAGCTACCTAGTGAGGCACTCCGCAACTTAGTGAGACCCTGTTTCAAAATAAAGAATAAAAAATAGGGCTGGGGGTATAGCTTAGAGATAGAACGCCCCTGAGTTCAATCCCTAGTATTGCAAAAAAAAAACTAAGCCATAGTATTTGGGAGACTGAGACAGAAGGATTGCGGATTCAAGGCCGGACTCAGAAACTTAATGAGATTCTGTTTCAAAAAATAAAAAATAAATAAAAAGAGACAGGTGTGGTGGCACATGCTTGTAATCCCAGTACTTGGAAGGCTGAGACTGGAGGATCTGTGTTCACGACCAGCCTCATCTACTTAGTGAGGCCCTCTGCAACTTAGTGAGACCCTGTTTCAAAATAAAGAATAAAAAATAGGGCTAGGGGTGTAGCTCAGAGGTGGAATGCCCCTGGGTTCAATCCCCAGTACCGCAAAATAAATAAATAAATAAATAAATAAATAAATAAAAATAAAAAATAAAAAGGGTTGGGAGTGTAGCTAGGAGGTAGAATACCTCTGGGTTCAATTCTTGGTACCCCCTCCCAAAAAAACCGAAGCTATAGACAGGCACTGTGGCACACGTGTAATTCTAGTATTCAGTGGGAGGCCGAGACAGGAAGAGCCCAAGTTTGAGGCCAGAGCTACTCTCTTCTTGCTGTAAAATAGGGGCAGGAGCGGTCTTCAAGCCCATGACCCTCTCCACCCAGGCTCTGTCCTGCTGAGCACAAAGCCGCCAAGTAGCAGGCCAGGTGTCTGGTTTCTGAGCCCGTGCTCTTCCCAGGACAACAGGAGGAAGGAAGCCCAGGGCTGTGGTCTTCGTCCCCTTCCTGGTAACCTCCTTCATGGCCTTCTGGTTTTTCTTGCTTCCTGATTGTCTGAGCACAACTTCTTGTCCTGCCTGTCTCTCCCCGCCCCCGCTCCCCGTGACTGAATGTGTGCGTCCCCCAAAGCTTACCTTCAACCTGTGCTCTTTGCCTTCTAAGGGAACCTGCCTCTTCTACGGGAACTCAGCCATCACCTTTAGATGTAGATAGACTTAGAAAGTTCCAGCCATGCCAGTCTATCCTTGATTCACATTTCTCCATGGTTGCTGTATTGCTGTTATCAGTCTAGGGTAAAAAAAAAAAAAAAAAAAAAGGGAGAGTGCTGCAGATTGAACCCAGAGGCATTCTACCTCCAAGCTATACTTCCAGCTCCTTTTATTTTTTTTGAAACAGGGTCTCATTAGGTTACTAAGAATCTCACTTGAATTGCTGAAGTTGGCCAAAAACCTGTGATCCTCCTGTCTCCGCCTCCCAAGTACTGGGATTACAGGCATGCGCCACCACATCTGGCTGGGGTAAAATTCTTAAATGCTTTCCCCAAACCAACTTCTGCTCTAACTTCCATATTATTACTGCTACTTGTTTATTCTTATCTACGTTGGCTTGTTTAACAACTCATGATCATTTTTTCTATTAGTATTTCCCTGGCAATTAAAGCCCTTTCAGAGTGGTTGTGTGTGTGTGTGTGTGTGTGTGTGTGTGTGTGTGTGTGTGTGTGTGTGTGTATACTTCTAAAAAGTCATTATGGTACTTGGGAGGCTGAGACAGGAGGATCACAGGTTTGAGGTCAGTGTTAGCCTCTGCAGTTCAGCAAGGTCCCTCAGCAACTTAGGGAGACCCTGTTTTAAATTTAAAAAAAAATAATATTAAATCAAAAGTATGTATGAGAGCTGGGTGTGGTGGCGCACGCTTGTAATCCCAGCATTTGGGAGGCTGAGACCGGGTTCGAGGCCAGCCTCAGCTACCTAGTGAGGCCCTCTGCAACTTAGTGAGACCCTATTTCAAAATAAAGAATAAAAAATAGGACTGGGGTTATAGCTCAGAGGTAGAATGCCCCTGAGTTCAATCCCTAGTACCGCAAAAAAAAAAAGTATATATGACAAAAAATTTTTTTGGATTGTGTAATTATCAATTTTCCAAACTATCATTTCCCAAAGTGCTTGCAAATAGTCTTTTTTGTTTTGTTTTTCAGTACCTGAGATCTTATTTTAAGAGCATAGGAAACTAATTTCACTATATTACAGCTGTGGAAACAATAGCACTACGATAATGCACTGTAGCTTCCTATAAAAGGACTTCCAAGAAGCCAGATGTGGTGGTGCATGCCTATAATCCCAGTACTTTGGAGGTTGAGACAGGAGGATCTCAGGTTCGAGGACAGCCTCAGCAATGTAGCAAGACTCTCAGAAACCTAGCAAGACTGTTGAGACTGTTACAAAATAATATAGGCTAGGGGGTGTAGTTTGAGGTAGAATGCCCCTTGGTTAAATCCCTAGTACAAAAAGGGGGGGGGGGGCTTCCTGCTGGACATGGAGAGGCGCTGGTCCCAGGGCGTGTGATAATACACACCACAAGCGCTGGCCAGCGCTCTTCCAGGATAAGAGACTTGGCCCTTGATATCTACCAGGTTTCATCAGGATTTTTTTTATTTATTTTTTCAGAGTTTGTTTTTAAATTTTCTGCTCAAGGGCTTGCTGTCACTAACAGTAATAAAGCAAATAGCTTGTTTCTGAGGAAACTAACACAGATGTTGAAATGCTTCAGAACCAAGTTTAAAATTAACAAACATATTTTCTAATTATATTATTTGTTGCATCTGGGGTTATTTTTGGACTTGAATTTGGATTTGAAATAGGTCTGAATATCTTTAAACATTTTTTGAATTGATATTTTCCAAAGTCCTTGTAACTATAGGCAATTTAGAATCTTTAACAAAAATCTTGATTGCCCACTGGAATTATATCTGTTAAATACAGTTGAGAGGAACTGAGTTGGGCATTTTTCTCTGTTATAAAGCTTTCTTTAGATTATTTGTTTAAAAAACAAAAACAAAAAACTGTTAGTGAATTCTCACTCTAAGCAGTGCTTTCCTTACACACACACACACACACACACACACACACACACACACACACACACACATAAATTAATCTGGGCATGGTGGTATGGTGGTGCACAACTGTAATCCCAGTACTTGGCAGGCTGAAACAGGAGAACTGCAGGTTCAAGGCCAGCCTCACTAACTTAGTAAGACTCTCAATAACATAGTAAGACCCTGTTTCAAAATAAAAAATAAAAAGGGCTAGGAATATAGCTCAGAGGTAGACTGCCTAGGGGCTCCATCCCCAGTAACCCTTCCCCTAAAAAATAGCATCTGAGACTCTATAACTGAAACAGATCACATTGTTCTAAACCCATAGGTTATGTAAAAATTCACATTAATCACTACATAGAGCTAAATAAACAGCAAATGTTATCACCGATTTCTTATATAAATAAATAATGAGGCTAAATCTTATTTTAAGTACATTTTTTTTTTTTTTTTTTGCGGTACTGGGGATTGAACTCAGGGGCATTCTACCTCCGAGCTGTACCCCCAGCCCTATTTTTTATTCTTTATTTTGAAACTGAGTCTCACTAAGTTGCGGAGTGCCTCACTAGGTAGCTGAGGCTGGCCGCGAACCCGGATCCTCCGGTTTCAGCCTCCCGAATGCTGGGATTACATTAAGTACATTTTTTAAATTGTGGAAGTTATTTTAAACCACATAATTCTTAGAAATATTATATCATTACATTCAAATTCAATAATTATATTACTTATTCCTTAATATTTTGATGAATTGAGATAATCATTTGATGAAATTTTAGAAAGTTTTATAAGCTGTAAGTTAGATTAATATACCACAGTTTAACTGATGAGAAATAAACTTGTATTGAAGAATGATTATGGCTTTCTGTTCATATTCCTCTAAAAATGATTCCCTTTTTAGGTGTGTATAGGACCAAAATAGAATGGACTGATTTACTTCCTGTCGTATGGCCAGAGGACAGGAGTGTCCTGAAAAGCAGCGAATTGTCCACAAGCTGAAATCCTACACTTCCCTGTTCATTTGGTTTCTTTATCCTAAACACTGGAATGTAACTGTGGATAGTAGCTGTTCTTTTGGTGTGAGAATTGAAGGTTTTTGTCATAAATTTCAAAGGTTTTCTCTACTAAGATGACCTTTTTTCTTAGACCCACTTTGGCCTTTTATCCTTTGCCCTCAAGTCACTGTCAAAATGAACAAAAAATATTCAAAGGGAAGGATATGACTCGGTTCAAATGTCCCAGAAGCTTGAATGCCTGCAAAACTTAAAGGTTCTGGCATAACTTACAAAAAATCTTCTGCGTGCTGTGGCCACTCCTGGCTCCCTGCTCTCCACGGGTCTGGTCCACTTTGCCTGTGGTTTATGCAGAACTGTCAAGCTATTTAAGAGCTGCGTTGCAAACCTATGCTGCCAAACAGGAAACCGTATTTTGAGGAATGGTGTTAACATTTTAAAGAAAGCATTCCTGAAGATGAGTTCTAGGTTTTCTTTCTTTCTTTCTTTTTATTTTTTTAATAAAGAGTATAAATATATACGGAAATGAGTTCCTAGAATATACCCCAAAGAGTATTTTAGGAATACAGATATTCATTAATTAGTCCTCATGTATTTAAATTCCACACCTGTTGTATAAGATTATGCACAAAAGCCAGTTTTTCATGAATAATTTGTGTCCTTTTTGCATAATTTGAGAAATCATATGCTCTACAACGAAGAAAAATATTTAAAGTACGTAAGTATGTTAAATAGTTACAGCATGAGTCACTATATTAGACATAGAAAGTGACAACAGGAGCATAGAGGACCTGATGTCGTTTGAGGTATAAAGCCACTGTAAAATTATTAACTTACTTCATTCTGGTCATTGAGACCAAATTTCCGTTTCTCTTGTGCTAAGTATTCTAATTCAAAAATTCCTGAAAACCAGTTCAGACTGTACTTTTAGAACTTAAATTTGAATATTTGTTCTGTCACATGAGGTGACATAAATGTTTTAAAAATTGGGCCAGCATGGTGACACATGCATGTACTTGGGAGGCTGAGACTGAAGGACCGCAGGTTCAAGGCCAGCCTCAACAATTTGTCAAGACCTTTAGCAGCTAAGCAAGACCCTGTTTCAAAATGAAAAATAAAAGGGGCTGGGTGTGTAGCTCAGGGGTAGAATGCCCTTGGGTCAATCCCTCCTATCAAAACAAACAACTATAACAACAACAACAACAACAAAATTGACTCTGATAATTCCTCTAGGCTTATAATAAAATTTGTCCAAATTATACTATTCAAATTAAAAATTTAAACTAATTTTTAAAATAAATTATCTTGTTTCTTTTACTTCCTAAGTTCTTTTTCTGTCTTTTCACTCTGCGAATCAAATATTGTTTGTGACACTAATAATTTTTTGCATGTGAATTTGTCATTAATACTGAATATTTGAAATGCCTGGTGCTTTGCTGTAGTATAGGAAATAATAGTCTAAACTTTGCTATTTTTAATGCATTCACATCAGAATGTTTATTTTTGTGGGAAGATGAGAACCATTATTTTCCTGTAGGATCACTGATGGGGTCTTATTTTTAATAAGGAACGTATATCAATGAGAAATATGTTAAATGCTGCTGCATTTCAAAGGCCTGCCTTGTATGAGGAGGCCTGTTTCCTCCTTGGTCTCCTTGGAGGGGGGCTAGACGGCAGTGGAAGGGGGGGGGACTCCTTGTGTCTCTTTTCAGTTTTCAGTAAGAAGTGAGCCTAGGTTGCTAAGAGTCTTGCTAGATTGCTGAGGCTGTCTTTGAACCTGTGACCCTCCTGTCTCAGCCTCCCAAGTACTGGGATTACAGGCTTGAGCCACCATACCCGGCAATTTCTTCTGTGTGTGTGTGTGTGTGTGTGTGTGTGTGTGTGTGTGTGTGTGTGTGTTTGGCTGGGGATTGAGCCCTGGAGGGTTCTACATCTGAGAAATGTCCCAGCCCTATTTTTTTTTTTTAAGCAGGATCTCACTGAGTTGATGTCCCTTGTTTATGTCCTGGTGTAAGCCACTTACATGGTTCACAGCTCAGTTTCTTCTGCAGTTATGTCATAAGGTCATTATGAAGATCAAACATGTTAATGTATTTCAGACACTTAGAATGGTAGATGCTATAAACATGTTACCTGTTACTGGTCTTTGGTGAGTTTTCAATTTATGACTTTTGTCCATTTTTTCAATTGAGACCTCAGTGTCTAGAACCGTATGAGGCACTGACATTGCTCCTGTTTTTGTAGTACTGGGGATTGAACCGAGGAACATTCTATCAGCCCTATTTCATTTTTTATTTGGAAACACGGTCTTGTTAAATTGCTGAGACTGGCTTCAAACCTGCAATCCTCCATTCTCAGCCTCCTGGGTACAGGGATGACAGGTACGCACCACCACGCCTGGCGTGACATTACTCTCTTTACATAAAGTTGGGAGAGAACTAAATTTTCCAATGAATGTGGTGATGCTGTTTTTGAGGGTGCTGGGTACAAAGTGACCCCAGACTCCCCACGATTAAAGTTGAATGCTCTTCATGTATTTCAAGCTTGGAGTTGTTATCCCCATTTTACAGACAGATGAGCAAAAGATCAGAAAATAAATATTATGAATACCTGCTTTGATTTTTTGTGTGTGTGCACATCGAAACGTTTAATCCTTCAGTAAC
>PVLC010011981.1:7474-45700 GCA_004027655.1 Graphiurus murinus
GGGGGGGGGGGGGTGCCAACAACCATAATTACTTCTTCCCCTTTGGTTATGCAGAAACATAGTTCTTTCATTTCTCCTAAAGCAGTCAGTGATTATCTAACTCTCCACCCCCCCTTTCAGATAACCCTGGAAACAGGAGACAGACTGGCTGGATTTCTTTCTCTTTTTTAAACTATTTTTACTGGTGCATTATAATTATACATCATAGTGAGGTTCAGCGTGATACATACATACATACACATGGTATTTGTTGTATGTTCTTCTTTTCTCTTCCTGCTCTCCCTCCTTCCCCATGGATAGTCTTTACATCGATACAGATAGCTTCATATATGAACAAAAGATTATTTGAATAGTTTCCATCATTCGGTCTCCCTTTTTCCTCCCCACTCCCCTCTCTAGATCCCCTTCCTCCATTCTACTAGGATCTCTTCTAATTTATCTGAAATCTTCTTTGTTTCCCATTTTCTCTATAGCTTCCATAAATGATTGAAAACATATGGCTCTTTGGTTTTTGTGACTAGCTAATCTCACTAGGCATAATATTCTCCACATCCATTTTTCTGAAAATAACATGAGTATGTTCTTTTTTATGGTTGAATAGAATTCCACTGTACATATACACCATAAATTTGTAACCCATCTCTGTTGATGGACACCTAGGTTGGTTCCATAATTTGGCTATTGTGAATTGTGCTGCTATAAACCCGGAAATGCATGTATCCCTCTAGTAATCTGATTTCAATTCCTTTGGGAAGATACCCAAAAGTGGTATGGTTGGGTCAGTTGGTGACTCCATTCCTGATCTCCATGGTGGCTGTGCTAATTTGCAGCCCCAACAACATTGTATAAGAGCTCCTGTTTTCCCCACATCCTCACTAACATTTGTTGTTGTCTGCATACATAATGATTGCCATTTTAATTTGAGTCAGAGGGAATCTCAGTATCATTTTGATTGGCATTTCCCTGATTGCTAACGATGTTGAACATTTTTTCATATGTTTGTCATTTGTATTTCTTCTTTTGAGAAGTGTCTATTCAGATCCATTGCCCAACTCAATAATAAAAAGACTGACTGAATTTCTAAGTGAAATGTCCCAGACTCCTTTTATTTCAGCAAGTGCCATTTCACCCTCATCAGCTTAGAAGCAGGACTATGCTGAATGCTGGTGCTCACTGGTCCATAGGCCAGGGAATCTAAAGTCATACAACAGTTACAAGAGGTTTAATCTCTCTACTAACCTACCTAGGAAATAAACCTAAGGTTGGGAGGTAAACCTATGCAAAGAACTAATAAGAGCACATTTCCATAAGTCAGTAACAACACACAGATGATCTTTTATTAATCAACTTAGTAATGGCTGAGCATCTACCAAGCAGTGAGATTTGTAAAGATAAAGACAAAGGAAGTAGTTTTGGTATTGAAGAGCTCACTCTCAAGTGGGAAAGACACTGTGCAAATGAATCAATACAGTTTAGCATTCATAGTTTTTGCTATAGAAATATAAGGGGCATCAGTTGAGGAAGAGTGAGGGGTGATTCCTGTGATCATCCTGAGTAGCTCTCTGAGTTTCAGTGTTGAACATCAGGGCTTTTGTTGCTGCTGTTGAAATACCTACCCAGCCACCATTTGGCCTTTCATGGTCTCGATAAGTTTGTTGTGTAATGTCTTACTCAACCAGAGATAGACTTGAGTTTCAATTACATTTTCCGAGAAAGACTTATAGGATTCAATTCTAGAAAAATGCTGAAAGTGGTTTCATAGAATCCCAAATACCGTGTCCTTCTTCTTACTCGCACGCTGAAGGCCCTAGGAGAATGCTCAATGTGGGTGGAATCTATAAATCATTCAGGGAAAAGCAGCATCAAGGCGATTGGAAGACATTGGTATGACAAAGGCAGCTCAGCCAGTCACTGCTAGTCAATCTCATTAAATGGACATAAAAATATATGGTGGGAATCAAACAGGAATAAGAGCTGGTCTGCATGGTCCATGTACTCATACATTCATGCCACTGTGCTGAGTTCTGTTTTGACTCTTTTTTGAGTATTTTTTTCTTTTCTATGCATTTTCAACATGGTGTTTGTGTAAGCCCTTCCCTTGCAGCACATCTCACCAATGGGTGAGACATTTTGGAGTTAATTCCAATAAAGGAAGAGTTTTAGTGCTCTCAGCCTTTTCATGGTCAATTACATTTGAATTAAAATTGTAGAGTAAAATCTGCAAAGGAGCAGTCCTCGGTTAATGCACACAGTTTGGCATTTTGTGCTTCAGAATACTTGTACACAAACACATGATACAGGGCAAAATGATTCCCTTAGTAACTATTAGAAGACTTTGGAGCCACATTTGGATACAGAGAAGTCACTTGATCACCAATATTGAGTGTTAGACAACTAATTTCCATATTGCCACACAAACTCATTCAGTCAGGAGAAAACAGACCTCTCTTGTGTTGAGGAATGCAGGCAGTCCTGTCCTTATCCTCCATTTCTGGAAGCTAAATTAATTAGTGGGTTTCTTAAGTTTTGAAATAGGAATGCTTCCAATTCTGGACTAAAAAGCCTCAATGCATATGATTGCTTCTCAATGAGATGGTAACTTAACAGAATTGGAGTTCAAGGAGGAAGAAGAGAGACACTACTAACTACAGGTAAATGTGTTAAATGTGCTTAGATGCTCAAAAGGTAATTAGCATGTAAATTGAATTCTGAAGAGGAGAACACAAATAATCATGCCACTGAGGACCTATCTACAGTGGATTTTTGGTGCCAGAGTTTGACCTGCAATCCTCTCTAACAAGGTGATAATGAGCTGTGAAGGCCCAAAGGAACTGTTGGGTAGCAATCCTTTCAAAGTGAGGTAAGCACACTGCTACATGCACAGTCAGTCCTGCAATAGAGAAACGAAGTCACTAATATCAGCTGCCGTGACTTCTTTCCAAAAGAAAATGTTTGGCTGGCGATAACAGTGGTCGAGGCTTCTGATCTTTGGAAGTTGTCAATGCTTCCCGAGGAACGACTTAGACATTAAGAAATGAGAGCAGACTTGGCAAAGTATAAAGATGGTGCATTATAAGAACAAATAACCTGAGTCTACCCATAGATGGAGACATCTAACTTTAAACGCCAGACCCAGGACTACTTCCCATCCCTAGAATCATCCCAAACTTGGGCAAAAAGGAGTTAGGACTCCCTACACTAATCTCTGAATTTGTCATTCAGACCCTTTTGCTCCAGTGTGTCTGGAGCTCTGGTCATTAAATTGAAGAATTAAGTGTCTCTCACAGCAGAGAGATAAAATAGATTCTAAAGTTTGATTCTTTTCAAAGATTGAGATTCTGTCTTACTTTTGCCATGATGTTTGAATTCTCTCCCTAAACCCCACAGGAAAAACTCAACCTGGCCAGTTCTTTTCAAGGTCCAGCTGAGAATATCTGCTGGCAGTCCAAACCCCAGTTAGAGATGTGATAGAAGTCAAAGCCCAAGAGATATGCCTAGAGCCACCAGGTACAGCAGCCAGAAGGAAGGGAGATAATTTAACTGGTAAGAGGACACATGTTCTCATGAAAAAGGCAAAGAAGAAGAGCTAGAAGTTTAAAGTAGACCCATGCTAGAAAATCAGCCTACAGTGAGCAAGATATATGCATTTTCTAAATCCAGCAAAAGATTAGTTGAAAACACATGAGTATCAAAGTAAGTCTAAAACAGTGACGGGATCTTTGGAGTATGAGGGTATCAAAAGGGCTAGAAGGCTGAAAAGAGTTTATTCAAAGGCCTGCCCAGCTATCTTTAATTGGATGTTGTCTCCTATGTGTCTTGTTCTGGCCCTGATGTTTCAGAAGATGCTGGCCCATTGTATGCATACTGATTAGGTCCTAATTGGCTGCCTTGACCTTCTAAGACCCCCATGCTCTGGTTCTCTGACTCCTGCTGGCCACTCAGAATCCTAGTATTCCTTCTTGTGATAAGTTGTGAAGAGATACATAGCATACATGGAGTGATTAAAGAGGGACATGGACTAATCTTCGGGGTTAGATAAAGCCTGTCCAAGGAAGCGGGGGCGGGGGGTAGTGGTGGTTGGGAGTAGGGTGTGGGGTGGGAGCAGTTCACATCTTCACATCCCAGTCAGAAGTTTTACTTCTGCAAAGGTCCTGAGGCACAAGGCTGACAAGACAGCTGGTTCCCTGTGTCTTGGGTCAGTCTCCTTTCAGGCCCTGCCTAGCTGCATCACTGCCCTAGTGATGGTTTACAGAGAAAAGAAAGAAAAGAAACACTGGTATATTTTTTCCAGAGTTGCCTAACCTGCTCATGGAGGAGAGAGTTGAGGGAGTGGAGAAAATTAAACTAGTGCTCAAAGAGATACAATTTCCTGCTTTGCCACTACTTTGGCCAGTGTTTCTGAATTGGAAATTAAAGAGAATATTTGGCAGCTCTGACATTTTACAATATTCTAGCTGACCTTCAGTCCTAGTTAGAAAGAATGGTAAATCTCGGTGTCAAAAGAAGCTATTATAGGTGTGTATGTATATATATGGAAAAAGGAAGTTATTGTATGTGTATTTATGTATGTGTGTGTATGTGTGTCTATAGATAGAGATCCATTTTGTTAGTATTGAATGATTTAGAACTCACTATATATTTACTCAGCTGTGCATAGCAATTACCAAACAGCTAACTGGTCAAGAATTTCCATAAAGTAAAACACAACTACCTGATATTTATGTTTTAAAGCCTCCCCTTTTAAACCATCATAATTTAACCCTCGGCATGGAGATTCCCTGCTGACACCAGGGTTTGAATGACAGATGGGATCAGCCACTGTATTTTGTTTCCATTGGGATCACATTACCAACCTGTAATTTCTCCATATTAGAAAATAGTGCTTGATTTCCAAATAATGAATGGTTGGAGGATGGCTGTGCCCTACCGCCACCTAACAGTAGTGCCATTTACATCCCCTCTTATGCAAAGGCAGAGACAGGAACCTGCTGCCTCCAGTCACTTGTAATGTGACCCTGGCAATACCAAGCCATTTTTCCAGTACGGCCCACAAGTCCTCACTCAGGAGATGCCAAGGTCCAGGGAGCTGTTGTCTGATGAGAATTTCCAAGAACTTTCTGCATGGTAAGACTGTCCTGGGCCCTGGTAGACCTCGTGGGCGCAGTAGCAGGGAGTGCCACAGTGATCAGCTTGTGCTCAGCCTTAAAGTAGCAACTAAACCCAAAGTCAATGACTTTGACGTTCCCTTCCAAGTCCAGGAGGATGTTATGTGGCTTCAGGTCCCTGTGCAGGATGCCTTTCTTGTGGAAGTAGCACACTGTACTCACAACCTATTTGAATACCCTCTGGGCCTCCTCCTCTTCCTCCAAGCTACTGAACTCCCTGACGTGCAGCAGAAGCCCCTTGCTCACATGTTCCATCACCAGGTGATGTCAGCCATGTCTACTATCTCAAACAGCTGGATGACATTTGGGTGTTCCATTGCCCTCAAAATAGCCATTTCAGATCAAGGGAAGGGGTTGTCCCTAAACGAAGGCAAGACCTTCATAGCCACCTCATTCCCAGTGAGGATATGGTGAGCCAGTTTGACCCCAGGCAAAACTGCCCTTGCCAAAGTTCCATAGGACCATATAATTGTCCATGAGGGCGTCTTTATAGGTAGAGCTGCTCACAAGGCCTGGCCAGGCCTCTCTACTCTGTCCTAGCACTGTCCATCAAAAGTTGCAATAGCAACTAATAATGCTAATTAAAAAATAAAACAACAACAAACCAACAAGCAAAAGTACAGAAAATAACAAAGCCAAACAAACAAATGAACACACAGAACAACAAAACCAAAAACCCAGACCAACAAATCAAATCCAAAGCCACCAATCCACCAAAAGTGGATCTTGGAGTCCTAGAGGTCATGATCAAGAGCTCACTGTACTTATGGACAAAAATCCAGCTGTGGTGAGGGTCTTATATAGCTAATCCTGGAGACTCCCTCACAATGGCTCCTTAGGAGGTCACATGGTTGGGTCACGGCATGTCCCACTATAGCAGTCTCACTTTTGGGTCTTCAGGACTTTTCCACTTTAATAAGAATAATAGAATAGGAACGTTTTTGCTTTGGTGGGTTATGGAGGCTGACGTTTACTTGTTTAGAAATTAAAAATTATAGAATGTTTCAATGTTTTTTTTCATTTCAAGTCAAAAATATCTAATAACTTTTGGGTTTTAAAGACCTCATCATATCTACACTCAAGGCATTCAATTTCTTTTTCTTTCAACTTGAAATGATTGGTGTAAAAAAAATGGTAACATGTCACTCATATCAAGATAACAAAATGCTCTGTTCCCTAAGACATCATAGGGCATGCTATTAACATCTATGGGGCTGAGATAAAAGTCCTTATCACATTTCTTAATTATTTTTTTCTTTTTTAAATATACTTTCATTGATGAACTATAGCCTCACATTATAATGTAAATCATATTGATAGTGATATATATACACACAGCACTAGGTGGGCTTTCCTCTGGATCCCTCCCTATCCCCCAATTTCTCATATAGGGTATTGAGATTGACATTGGTATTCTCGCATACATAAAGCAGATGGTAGTTGATCCTCACTGTCCACCTCTCCTGCTAGACCACATCCCTGGCTCCATATCCCACTGAAGTTTCACCTTGATTCACTAGCTTCTACATATAGTGATCTTGTTATGAGTAGAAGATTGAAACTTGTCTTACTTTGCTCTAAAGAGTATGTCTTCCTTCTAGTTGCCTTCTTGCAGTCTGTGGGAATGATAAGAAGATGAGAAGCCCAGACCTAAAAAAAAGTTACAGAAAGTTACAGATCCCACAGAGCGGTTAAAGAATTAAAGAAACATCATGCATCCCCTCACATAGTCACAATTGATACCAGAACAAAAAACAGACTAAAGAACAACTCTGGCCTATTAATTAATTTGGTAACAAAAATAAAAAAATGTTAAAAGTTGGAAGGCCATTGGCTTGAGAAAAGGTGAAACATTATCTTTTCACGTAGATGCTGACAAAGTGGGCTGTTGGCTCTGTTGGCATAACAACCAGGCTGGGAAAGACCAGATAAGGGAGTAAAACATATAAAAGTTCTGCATTTTCAAGAGAAGAGAGGGTCTGCATTCCGAGCTTCCCATCACATCTCTCTGAGGCATGATGCTCTTAATTTTGCTTTTGCAATAAACTGTTTGCTTTGCACTAAATTCCAATTGACTTTCTCCACTCAAGATTTCTATATGGGCTGAGGAGAAAGAACCCACAGTTAGTAACACACCAAAACCATAATAATATGCCCCTTCTGTGACTGGTTAATCTCACTTAACATAATGTACCCCAGGTCCTTCCATTTTCCTGCAAATGACATAATTTTGTTCTTTATTGCTGAGTAGAATACTATTGTGTCTATATCCCATAATTTTGTAATTCACTCATCTGTTGACTAACACTTGGGTTGGTTCCATAATTTGACTATTGTGAATTGTGCTGCTATGAACATGGATATGCATATATTACTGTAGTTCTCTGGTTTCAATCCCTTTGGAAAGATACTCAGGAGTGATACAGCCAGATCATATGGTAGATCCAGTTCTAGTCTTCTGAGGAATCTCCACCACCGATCTCCATAGTGGCTGGACTAGTCTGTAATCCCGCCAACAGTGTAGAATAGTTCCAGTTTCCACAGGTTCTCACCAACATTTATTGTTTTTCGACTTCTTGGTGATTGCCATTCAAATGGTGTTAGATGGAAACTCAATGTAGTTTTGATTTGCATCTCTTTGATTACTAACATTTTTTTCATGTATTTATTGGCAATTTGTATCTCTTCTTTCGTGAACTGTTTATTTAGTTCAATTGCCCATTGGGTTATTTGTTTTTTTAGTGTAAAGTCTTTTAAGTTATTTGGATATTTTAGATATTAGCCCTTTATCAGAGTGGTAACTGGCAAAAATCTTCACCTATTCTGCAGGCTTTATTTTTAAACTCTTGATGATTTTCATTAATGAGCAGACACATTTTAATTTATGCCATCCCATTTATTAACTCTTGTTTTAATTTCCTGAGTTTTGGGGGTCTTGTTGAGGAATTTACTACTTGTATGTATAGGTTGGAATGTTGGACCTGTGCCCTCCTCTAGACATTTCAAATCCTCTAGTCTAATTTCCAGGACTTTGATCCATCTTGAGTTAACTTCTGTGCAGGATGAGAGGTAAAGATTTAGTCCCATTTTTCTGCAAATGGGCAACCAACTTTCCCAACACTATTTGTTGGAAAAGCTATCTTTTCTCCAATGTATGTGTCTGGCATCTTTGCTAAAAATCAGTTGTCAATAAGTGTGTAAATTTTTCCTGTATCTTCTATTCTGTCCCTTGGTCTGTATGTTTTTGTGCCAATACCATTCTGTTTTTATTACTATAGCTCAGTAGTGTAATTTGAAGTAAGGAATTGAGATGCTTTTATTCCTGAGAATTGCTTTGGCTATTTTGGGTCTTTTGTTTCTCCATATGAAATTTAGGACCAATTCGTCTAGGTCTATGAAAAATGGCATTTATATTTTGATAGGGTTTGCATTGACTCTGTAGAACACTTTTAGTAGAATGGCCATTTTTTTCTTTTTTTTATTAATTGGTGCATTATAATCATACATCTTTGTTAGTTACAAGCTAATAAGGCATATATGCACACATTTCTCATTTAACCCCTTCCCCAATTCCCACCCCACTCCCTTGCCTTCCCTCCTTTTCAAGTTCAGTTTAGTGATTGTGAAAGTACATCATGTGCATTAGGGTGCCCCCACCATGTCCATCACCTTCAGTTAAATCAACTTCTTTGCTTATCTAGGGTTTCTCCTTTTTCATCTGGAGACCCTCTTATGTCCCATCTTCTCCCTAGCATACGCATATTAGGGAGAGCATATGCTTTTTTACTCTTTGTGATTGACTAATCTCACTTAACATAATGTTTTCCAGTTGCATCCATTTCCCTGCAAATAACATGATTTTGTTCTTCTTTATAGCTGAGTAAAATTCCATTGTGTACATATCCCATAGTTTTGTAATCCATTCATCTGTCCATGGACATCTTGGCTGTTTCCATAGTTTCGCAATTGTGAATTGTGCAGCTATAAACATAGATATACATGCGTCAGTCTGATAATTTGGTTTCCATTCTTTTGAGTAGATACCCAGAAGTGGTATTGCTGGATCATATGGTAGGTTCATTCCCATTTGTCAGAGGATCCTCCATACTATTTTCCAAAGAGGTTGTACTAATTTTCAATCCCACCAACAATGTATTAGGGTTCCCACTTCTCCACACCCTTGCCAGCAGTTGTTGTTGTTCATGTTTTTTATGATTGCCATTCTGATTGGAGTTAGGTGAAATCTCAAGGTAGTTTGATTTGTATCTCTCTGATTGCTAATGATGTGGAACATTTCCTCATACATTTATTGGCCATTTGTGTTTCTTCTTTGTGTTAGATCCTTTGCCCATTTTTTGATTGGGTTATTTGTTTTCTTCGCTGTGAGTTTCTTGAGTTCTCTGTATATCCTAGATATTAATCCTCTATCAGAAGAGTAGCTGGCAAAAATTTTCTCCCACTCTGTGGGCTCTCTGTTGAAGTTCTTGATAGTTTCCTTTGCTGCACAGAAGCTCTTCAGTTTAATGCAATCCCATGTATTGATCTTCCTTTGAGTTGCTTGTGCTTTTGGGGTCTTATTGAGAAAGTTTTTGCCTGTGCCTGTGAATTGAAGTGTTGGGCCTCTGCCCTCTTCAAGTAGCTGCAAGGTCTCTGGCCTGACTTCTAAGTCTTTGATCCACCTTGAATTGATTCTTGTGCAGGGTGAGAAAGTGGGGTTTATTCCCATTTTCCTGCATATGGTTAACCAGTTTTGCCAACACCATTTGTTAAAGAGGCTATCTTTTTTCCAGTGTATATTTTTGGCTCCTTTGTCAAAAATCAGTTGACTGTAAGCATGTGGGTCTGGTTCTGAATCTTCTATTCTGCTCCATTGGTCTATGTATCTGTTTTTGTGCCAATACCATGCTGTTTTTATTACTGTGGCTTTGTAGTAGAGTTTGAAGTCAGGTATTGTGATACCTCCTGCATGGTTCTTGTTGCTAAGAACTACTTTGGCTATCCTGGGCTTTTTGTTGTTCCAAATGAATTTAAGGACTGTTTTTTTCTATGTCTGTGAGGAGTGACCTTGGTAATTTCATGGGTATTGCATTGAATCTGTAGGTCACTTTTCGGAGGATGGCCATTTTGATGATATTTATTCTGCCTATCGAAGAGCATGGAAGATCTTTCCATCTTCTAAGGTCTTCATCAATTTCTTTTTTCAACTTTTTATAGTTTTCTTATAGAGTTCTTTTACCTCTTTGGTTAGGTTTATCCCTAAGTGTTTTATTTTTGGGGGTGCTATTGTGAGTGGAATTGTTTTCTGGATTTCTTTTTCAGTGGATTTATGGTTGGCATACAGAAAAGCTTCTGATTTTTAAGATTGATTTTGTATCCAGACACTTTGCTGTTTTTCAGTTCTATAAGTTTTTGTTGGGTCTTCTAAGTATACTATCATGTCTTCTGCAAAAAGGGATAGTTTTAGTTCTTTCCCTATTTTTACCCCTTTGATTTCCTTCTCTTGCCTTATTGCTCTGGCTAGAGTCTCAAGTACTATATTGAACAGAAGAGGTGGTAATGGACATCCTTGTCTTGTTCCTGTTTTTAGTGGGAACTCTTGCATTTTTTCTCCATTTAATATGATGTGGCTGTGGGCCTATTGTATATTGAAAATGGCCATTTTGTTAATACTTATTCTGTCTATCCAAAACCAAGGGAGATCTTTCCATCATCTAAGATCTTCAATTTCTTTCTTTAATGTTTTATGATTTTCATTGTAGAGGCCTCTTACCTCCCCGGTCAGGTTTATTCCTACGTATTTTATTGATTTTAGAGTTATTATGAATGGAATTATTTTATACATTTCTTTTTCAGTAGATTCATGGTTGTCATATAAAAAAACTGATTTTTTAAAGATTGATTTTGTATTCCCCTACTCTGCTGAATTTGTAAATCACCTCTAGTAGTCTTTTGATTGAGTTTTTTTTTTGTCTTCTAAATATAGGATCATATTAGTTGCATATAGAGACAATTTTAGTTCTTCTTTTCCTATTTTAATTCCTTTGATAACTGTCTATTATATCTTAATTGTGAGAAGAATCTCAAGGACTATATTGAAAAGGAGTAGTGATAGTGGGCATCCTTGTCTTGTTCCTGATTTTAAAGGGAATTCCCACAGTTTTTCCCCATTCAATATGATAATGGCTTTGGGTTTATTGTATATTGACTTAATGATGTTGAGGTAAGTTCCTTCTATTTCAATTTTCTGTAGTGTTTTTTAACAGGAATGGGTGTTGTATTTTGTCAAATGCTATTTTGGCATCTATTGAGAGGATCATGTGATTTTTGCCCTTAGTTCTATTTATGTGGTGAATAACATATATTGATTTGTGTATGTTGAGCCAGCCTTGTATTCCTGAGATGAAACCAACTCGGTCATGGTGTTCAATTTTCTTGATATGATTTTGAATATGCATGACTAGTATTTTGTTTAGAATTTTTGCATCTATGCTCATCAGTGATAGTGGCCTGTACTTTTCTTTTCTTGAGGGGTATTCATTTGTTTTTGATATTATGGTTATACTAGCCTCATAGAAGGTGTTTGGAAGGATTCTATCTCTTTCAATTTCACAGAATAACTTGTGAAGTATTGAGTTTAGTTCTTCTCTAAAGGTTTTGTAGAATTTAGCTAGGAATCCATCTGGACCTGGGCTTTCCTTTGATGGAAGGAACATGTTTAGTTCTTCTTTTCCTATTTTAATTCCTTTGATAACTGTCTATTATATCTTAATTGTGAGAAGAACATGTTCCTTCCATCAAAGGAAAGCCCAGGTGACTGTAGCCTTTATTGACTATCTTTATTTTCAATTATAAAACTATCCTTTAAAAATAACTTCTTGCCTCTTTTGCAGTAAAACAGACTTGAGATAAAATTCAAGTTCTGGCATACATAAGTAACTACATCACCTTGGGCTTGTCATTGAATTCATCTCTCATTATACTGAAAGATAAATGGTACTGACTTGAAATTAGAAATGGTGTGATGGGGAATAAATGATAAAACACAGACAAAAAGTTGAGCTCTTTCCTTAATCTAGCAGGTTTCACACTTCTATTTGTCTAAGGTGACTCCCCTCTCCCCCTCTTCTTATACTCATTTATATCCTTGGACATACTTATGACAGTGATAGCTCTGTCAGCTGATTCCTATTTCCCAGCCTTTTCTCTTCCTACAATGATAAAATGCAGAACCCTGAGGCTGAACCATTGCAATCCATTTGCTTCTAGTTAACTAAAATTCTATAGATGTCAAGATACTGTGTACTCTCACTTTGATTCCCCAGCAGCTTCTTTTTGGAATGACCTGCTAGGACTATGATAATTTGAGAACCTTTGTCAAAATGATTGTGGTGACTATGATCTTCCTGCACTTATTACTTAATAGGACAAACACTTGTGTTTTAATAATGGATACTGTTCTCCTCAGAGCAGCATGGGTTTGAGGATGTTATATTCAAGACCTTCCTTTATGTCTTATTGATATTCCATCATAGGCATACCCTTTTTCTATGCATGCAGAAGGACTGTAGTGGTAAGGAGAAGGAGGCTAGCCAGACATCGCAGAGCATGCTTGCAATATCAGTACTTGGGAGGCTGAGATAGGAGGATTTCAGGTTTGAGGCCAGCCTTAGCAATTTAGCAAGACCCTGTTTCAAAAACAACAAATAGGACCAGATTTATAGCTGAGTGAATGCCCTTGAGTTCAACCGACAGTACAAAATATACATACATACATACATGCATACATACATACGAAGGGAAGAGGCTAACAATAACTGAGCCTTAGTTCAGAGGAGGAGGCAGAGGCCAGAGGATGCTAGACTAGAACATTGCAGAACCATGTTCATCTATTGCAAGACAGAGAAATCATTTACAGATGATCAAACAGACCCCTAAAGAGATTATTCAACTGGTTCATGTTCATGCATGTTTTGGACATATGCAAAATGTGTGGTTTGTTTCTTCTACTGCAGCATAATATTATTCATCCTCTTTAGAAAGTCTGAGGGATTAGTGCCAGCATTTCCTGATTTGCTCTGCCCAGTGTTATCTGTGGGTTGCACAAAAACTTGGATGGCTTTGTCAAGTTGACAATCAGTGTCACAAAGGTCCCAAGGACCATGAATCTTGGAGGATGAACTTTGGCCAGTTGCCTTGGTGTCCTGGGGATGCCAGAATGATTGATATCACCTCGTGGGACCTGGGAAAACCTGGTTCAGAGATCACAGCTAGAGGTCCATGAGAAAGCCCTAGGCCAAGAGTGTGCTCTTAACAGAAAACAGAGATACAACACCCCTGTGTAAAAGTAGCATAGAATTAAATACAACTAGGAGATTAACTTAAAATTGGCACACAACTCAAATTTTGTGTTATAGCGTGATACTAATCTCTGACAGGACTTTAGGATCTCTTTGTTTCATAACATACACCAGGAAATACAGAACTATAGCTTATTCAAGTTCTGTGGCTTATATTTTCCTTTTTTGAAAAAAAAATCCCATACTAGATACAGTATCAAGTTATTTTAATTAGTTTTTCAATATAAACACATTTGCAAACATAGTATGGTTTAAAATCTAATGGAATCATACTTTGTAAATGCTCAGTTAAAGACTTGGTGAAGAAGATTGTCCCTTCAGTGAGGGCTGTGAAAATTTGTTCATGGAAATTAGATTTTTGATGCTGCTTCATTTCCCAGGTGGCACGTTATCATCTCTTTAGCTACATTTTCCATTGGCTTATTGCTGCAGATGTAGCCTCAATGTCAAAATGTTTGGGGAAAATGTGAGTTCCTGAACAGACTCCAGAAATACCAAACTGCCACTTGGAGATGACGACAAATATCCAAGGTGCAACACCATGATGCCCACATGGACCCCAAGGAAGCAACAGCCACACCCCTGTGGGCTGGCTGTCCCTGCCTGGGTGAGGATTGATTTAGAAATCGCCCAGGACTAAGACTGAAATTTGAGAGTTGCTGGGGAGGACAGGGCTGGCAGAGGCAGCTCAAACAGTCAATGGGTAATTGTGTATCTGCCAGGTTATCATTATTCACTGGGGACTGCACAAGTATCACATTAATACACTGACAGCTGGCTCCTTAGGAGAACAGCTAGGTAGAAAGTTATCTTTGCTCAGAAAAGATTCAATACCTAATCAGGGTAGAGACAGAAGCAAATCTCCCCATGCTCCTCTCCATCTTTCTTTCTCTGTTTAATGCCCCTTTGGTCAGCTCATTGACAACACAGCAACAGTTACAAGGCAATTTCTATTCTGTAAATCCATCTAAGAAAGGGCCCTGGTATGCTGAAATACACCAGCATAGACCATGGAGGGTTCTAATTGTGGAAGAGTTCAGTAGGCATTTGGGAAAAAACAGTGGCCATTGACACTTTGGAGTTAAACTCATGATAAGTTGGACTCTAGTGTAAAAGTCTCACCTTAGCAGGGGAGGAAAGATTCTGGAACTCAAGGAAGAGGATTGACTTTGGACGTGATCCTGTAAGAGCTGTTGTTTTCTCCACATCAGTCCTATAGATGATAGGCTTTGAGTTTATAGAAAGAGGAAGTAGGGTGAAAAAGCACTTCAGCTACACCAACAGTATTTCTTTTATAATAAGTGAAGAGAGGCTGGGCATGGTGGTAATAACAGTATTTGGGAGGCTGAGACAAGAGGATTGCAGGTCTGAGGCTAGCCTCAGCAATGTAGCAATATTCCCAGTAAACTAGCCAGACCTAGTTTCAAAACAAAAAAATAAAAATGGCTGGAAGTGTAGCTGGGACGTGGAATTCCCTTGGGCTCAACCCCCAGTTTAACACACACACACCCACACAAAGAATGAAGAGAGAAGAGACACCAATTGGGTTATTAACAAATCCAAGGATAAAAATCTAGCCTGAAAAGTACCTAAGTGAGAAGAGAAGAGAACCACCAGTGAAGAGGCAACCTTTGGAGGGAGCCCCAGGGCCATCCTGTGCTGCTGCACTGGTAAGTGGTGGGAAGGCCAGGCCACAGTGCTATGCTGGCAGCTATGAGTAGAGTGGTCATGATCACCAAGAGGCTCATAGATCTTGTTCAGGGCCCAGGTGGGCAGTGGAGAGCTCCGTAGAAAAGTGAGATGGAAATGCCCGCAATTTCTCTGCTGGTGACTCTACCCTAGAAATGTCTATAGCAAAGCTGTGGGTATGATCACAAGGGCTGGAGTCACACCACTGCAGTTCTTGGTCCTGCCACTTACTAACTAATATTGGTGATGTGGGAAAAGTGTCTGCTGTGGCAGACATGAAGATGTGCCTCTCAGTGACTGGCAGGATCCACCTCAGCTCTCAGGCTGAACTCATGCTACTCTTGGAGCAGCCCCTGACAGTGACTAAGCAGATTTTCTCCCTGGGCATTTTCTTCAAAAGGGTAATTCCTCCAAAGGACAGTCTTAGTTCTGTTCCCTGTTGGGCTGGCAGAAATTTACCATGATCTGCACTGTGGCCTGATAGGTCCCTTCAATCAATTCTGTTTCTTTTCCAGTTCTTTCCAAGGAATTATTCCATAATATGTATATATGTTGTATTCCTAACACTAGCTTAGCAACTACTTCCCAAAGAATCTGTGTCATAGCCCTATGCCTCAGCTTTCTTATCTCTAAATTGAGCAAAACCAATTCTAAAACTAATTTATGACTGTTACAAGGATGGAAATTATCATGTAGGATGATTAGCACAGTGGCCTCTTGCCATTTTGTCAGTGAAGAAGACCAGAAAAGGTCCAGATTATATGATTTTTCTCTAGGTAAAAAACTGTATTCTGTCTTTTTCTTTCAGCATTTTACTGCTTGTACATGTCCTAGTATCCCAGTTTTTGACCCCAGGAATTAAGTCTGGTCTTATATGAAGAAGATTTCACCTTGAGCTTCCCTTGTAGACATTTAGCTCAGACATCACTTATTTATAATATGGACACAATTAAGCAGTAGGGGAGTCCCCACTTGTCTTGCCTCTCCCTTGACTCTGGAGTGAAGAGTTGTATGCTCTGTAGAGGTCTACAGCCTTGGCTTCTAAGATTAGGCAGGCATTCCAGAAAGGTAGAGAATCACCATGAAATGTTCCTTCTGCTGATATTCAACAAGGGTTACTATCAGCATTCAAGGCAAAGATATCTCTGAGATGGTGGGATGACCCTATTAGAGAGGACTGGAGTTTCTGATGTAGAAAATCATATCATAAGTCAATCCTGTTGTCAACAAGGATCTCAGAGACCACAACAAACTGTGGGATCCTGGAAAAAGGTCTTTTTCCCTCAGATATTGCAAGACCCCAGGAAGTAATCAAGAAGAAAGCATCCCAAGACCCTGATGACAACATTTAGGGATGGTTTGGGCTTCTATTCCATGTCCCAACCTATACTTCAGGATGAGAAAGAAGAGAGACCCAAGGCAGCACGCTTTCTTTGTCTTGCCATCTGATGCCCTCCCACATTATGATGCAGCAGGAAGACCATCACAAGATTCTAGTGCCATACTTCTGAACTTCTCAGTCTTCAGAACTGTGAGTCAAACAAATTTTGATTCTTCATGAATTACTTATTCTCAAATATTTTGAAAGAGCAACACAAAACAGACTCAGACTGAAACAGTGTTGAAAGCAGGGTGAAGGTAACTTTACTCCAAAGCTAAGTGAATGCCACATATAAAATTGAAGAGGTGGGAAACATAATTTTCTGTCACACTCCTACAGGACAGGTGCTTAGTGATGCAAAAGCTCCTGTGTGGCAAACATGATTCCTTCAGAGCCGTTGCCCAGTGGTGAATTTCATGTCAGGATTGAATGTCTGTGAAGAACAAGCTATTCTTTTCAATCAATAATCCTCACTATTTCATAGGGAAGGCCTACAGTCAAGAGCCTGGTAGAGTTTACATTGAACTTGAGTGTCATCGCTACAGAGAATGAAGTCCTCCAGACTGAAGTGGCTTCTCTCCCTTTGTTTCGTCTCTAAATAGATATATGCATTTGAAACCATGAGTAGCCAGTGATTTGTGTGCATCTTAAGAAAATAATTGAAAAATGGCCAGATGAGCCAAAACTGAGAAAAATCTAAACAAGTAAAAACCCAGAACTCAACATTAGAGTAGGCCATTCCCTTAAAAATACACAATTACTGTCAATGGTGACATTTCAGGGAATTTGTGCTCTGAACAATGACTTTGACAGTGGCTTGGGCTGCCCATGGCTAAATCACTGTCTCGTCCTTATTTGCCTAGTACATTGTCTCTAATAAATCATGCCCCATTTACCATCATACTATGGCTTTAAGATAAGGGGCTCACTTTCCTAGTATTTAATCTCCTTCAGATTTAACAAAGGTCTGAGTTGGTAGAGGATGTGGACTGAGCATGTTGAATGGACTGATGTTTGCAGTTAAGTGCGGTATTCTCCATTCAAGTTTCAATCAGGCCTATCAGCACAGACACATTTCCTCCAGCTTCAGCAACATTGCATGCACTCACTGATATAATGCTCATCACTCTGCACACTGCATAACCTCATAACCTGCCCACAGCTCACCAAAGTTACTGTGATGCTGGCTCCTTCTTGCAATGTGTGTTAATAAGCTTTCAATCACTGTAACAAAATACCAGAGATAATTTTAAAAGAGAAAAGGTTTATTTTGGTTCACAGTTAGGGAGGTTTCAGTCTATGGTTGTCTCAGTTGCGTGTGTGTGTGTGTGTGTGTGTGTGTGTGTGTGTGTGTGTGCATTTTACTGGGGATTGAACCTAGAGGCATTCTACCTCTGAATTACACCCCCAAGTCTTTTTAATTTTTTATTTGGAAAACAGGTAAGTTTCTGAGGCTGCCTTCAAACCTGTGATCCTCCTGTCTCAGCATCTCAAGAACTGACCCAGTTGCTTTGGGTCCTATGATGAGGCAGAACATTATGGCAGGAGTGTATGATAGAAGAAGCTGCTCATCTCATGAGAGGTAAAAAGAGGGGGAAAGGGGTTGGGATCCCAATATCCACTTCAGGGACATACCTCAGTGATCTAACTTCCTCCTCCTAGGCCCCATCTCTTAAAGGTTCTACTACCTCTCAATAATGTCATGGGCTTGTGATCAATCCTTTAGAAAATGAGCCTTCAGGAGATACTTATCCAAACCACAGCACAGTGTGGAGAGCGTCCCATGCTCTGTTGGAAGCTGTCCTTTGAGAGTACAGAGAATCTCTATTGTCCTTCCCTCTGTGTTATTGAAGAAAAGGGTTGAATTTCTTTATCATCTGGATCAGTGATAACCATTCAATGAGGTGATATTTTAAGGAGTCAATTAAATGTTGAATGTTGCTGCTCTAATTCCCCACATGTGTTGCATCACGACATGGAATTCTTTCTCAAACCCTATTGAGGAAGAAGGAAAATATCCCCCATTCACATCCACTCCTGTATTAGTACAGTCCCTTCTCATAATATCCCCTCTGCATTTGTCTGTCCTTCTATTCCCTCACCTTTCTTACTTACTTATTCATTTGCTCATCTTTTTCTCTACACACACACACACTCCCATACACACACACACACATACACACACACACACACACACACACACACACACACACACCATATACCCCTTTCTTCTACATTCATCATTATGCCTCACTGTTTCTAGAGGGAAGAAACAAAAATCAAAAGCATTCCACTCGGTAAACCTGTCTCCTGAGCAGACTTCTATATTTTCCCCAGTACATTGGCTGGGAAGCAATGCTATAAGAGAGGTTTGCTAGGATTGCTGGAGGGAGAGTTTTATATCTCATATAGATGCAGAGCTTAGATGTTCAGTGAGCTGAGGTGGGATAATTAAATGTTTTTTAAGGAATATACACCAAAAGAGGCTACTGGTAATCTCACCTGGAAGGAGTAACTGAGAAATACTAGGCAAACATCCCTAATGGCCACCCCACTAGGTAGCGATCCTGGACAAATGACTGAACTTTTCCCTGTCTGGGATTATAAAATAGAATGATAATCACATTATCTCCACTGTAGGACCATTGTGAAAATTAAATATAAAAAAAATGCACCCAGCCCTTGAAGGGGGAATATAGCAAGCATTATTCCTTAAACGTTAGATATTATAATTTTGTTTCCAAGCCTGATTTAAAAAATTGCAAATTTCACAGTCACGGGAAAAATAGGAACATACCATATGTTTCACAATTTATACAGCAGATCTGCTGTTCTTTTGACAATTCTGTAATATTTCCACATATAGTGATATTTGTCCCTCTGGGCCTTTGACATATTAGGTTGAGATGGTAAGGGGGGGAATCATTCTCTCAGTTTCCCATTTTTCTAATATAGTATGAATGGCCCAAAGATCATGCTCAGTCTAATGTATCATGCAATCTGTTCTTTGTGTTGCTTATTCACAAAATGAAATGTTAATGCTGGAAAGATCATTTACATATGGCCTACTAGTTATTTAAGAAAACAACAATTAAACATGTTGAGATAATTAACAGTGTGCACATGATTAACAATGCTTTTTAGATGCTAGAAATTAATGGAGTAGATTTCAAATAAATGTAATCCCACACTTCAGTTAGAGTTTCTTCGTTAATTATATTAATTTACAAATTTAAAATAACAATCACATTCATTCTAACGGAATGAGTATCTTAAAAGTGGAAATAATCAAAAGGGGCTCTGCTTTGAGAACAAAATGTAATGGATTAACCTTGTTTTCTTTTCCCACAAGAGGATAGAGTAATTAAGGACAAGAAATAACCTGCTACACTACGCTGCAGGGTTGTCCACAATGGACTCATCCAACCCTTTCGTAAGTATAATTTGTTTTCAAGCTAACTCTGATGCTGGGATCCAGTGAAATGGAATTGTTCCACAGCTGTGATTCATGTGCCTTTCCCTGGATCCAAGTCCTGCATTGACCCTAAAATGCAGTACAAATTCTCAGTGAAACTTGTGAAAAACATCAGATGAGCAAACCCAAAGCAACCCCTTGACTGGCTGGCCTAGAGTCACAGACCCAACAGGTTGGGAAGACTCATGCCCACTCATATTCATGGTGACATTTCACAATCCTAGTGACATTTCACAATCCTAGTGCTGCTCCCAAGACCATCGTAGCCTGTTTCTGAGGGTGTTGATCTAAACACCACTGCAACAGGGGCACCCTAGGACATGTGTCCCTCCAGGGTCTGCTGAGCCATGGGCATGTGAAGCAGTCTCACTGAACACAGCCTAATCCTGGGGAAACTTGGACAGACCAATTCTACCACTTACCAGCTGGGTGGTCTTGGGCAAGATTACATGCCTCAATGTTTCTAAACTTGTAAAATGGGAATAGTATGTTATTATCTACTTCGTGTAGTTATTTTAGGATCAAAATGAGATAATCTCTTGAATGTTAATGCCACTCATTTTGAATGTGATTAAGCCCTCAATATCCAGGCAGCTGCAGGAGAATTTGTTTCACTTGGAGGGAAGGAAGGGAGGGAACCAAAGGGAGGAGAGAAGGGGAATTTCAGTCCTTTAATAGACTGTCACTGGGATCCATGGTCTGGCTGTGCAAAGATCAGAGTGTAAAAAATAAGGGACAATGTAGTGGAGATGAATAGTGCAAGGGATAATTAGAATCTTGTTTGGATTCCAAGAGCATTGCCATGCAAAGGGACTATGATGGGGAGAGAAATTGGCATTGATTAGTCATCTGTATTAAACTTGACCTCATCTTTGATACTGTATTCATACTTTTTTCACATAGTTGGTAAGATCCAAGGCCTTGATTTGAACCCATATCTCTGTCTTCATCCCTGATTTTGGAGTCCTGGAGATCAGACCTAGAGTTTCCTGCCTCATCTCCTTTTCCTATTGGGCCTCTTTGGGTTCTGAGAAGTATACTCCCTATTCGGCTGGTTGCCAGCTTCCTTCACAACTTTCTGGGTACACTTGTGTCATCAGAATCCAGAGAGGATCTGCCCATCTCAAGTGAGAAGATGTGTAGTGATCCTGAAGAGACTCCTATGTGTAGCAGAAACCCCCAGATTCAAAGAAGCACAGTTATCCCCTTTTTACAGCCTGCTTCAGTGTTAGCCAGGTGTGGTAACCCACACCTGTAATCCCAGTACTTGGATCTGAGACAGGAGGATTGCAAGTTTGAGGCTAGCCTCAGCAACTTAAGCGAGACCTTCAGCAACCTAGCGAGAACTTGTTTAAAATAAAAGGGTTGGGAATGTAGCTCAGAGGTAGAATGCCCCTGGGTTCAATCCTCAGTACCAAAAAGAAAAAAAAGAAAAAGAAAAAAATGTAACCACATGCATTATTTGGAATTCTTCTACATGGGAAATCCCAAGAAGAAAGGAAGGAAGGAAACTGGCTTTAGAGTCTCTTTCTGCACTGAAAAGACTTCAGGTTTTATATTCAAAATTAAGCATAAATTCCTCTCATAACCCTCTACAAATATACTAATTTGAGTTCCTGTATCAAAAACATTTTTTTATAAAGCCTGGATCAAGTATTTCCACATTGCCAGGCCCTTGTTCTTTTTCTTCACTTTGCCTGTTTCATGCCTTTTTGCACCTTCTCATCTCCATAACCTGATAAGTTATTATGAATTATTCAAAACTACCCCAGTAGTCATCTCCCACAGGAGGCCAACCCTGACAATACTCCTCCCCCTAACTGTGGTTATGGGTCGTTATCTGAGAACTCCATTACTACAATCACCCACAGTATAAAGTCTTGCAGTCTCTGTTTCCTTTAGTGTACTAAGTCCCTCCAGACACATTCTACGACTTGGTCTCCATACCCTAATACTTACCTACCCATGCCAAGAACTAAACAGATTCATCAAATAAACTGGTTATACTCAACTGGGTTAGTCAATCTGTTTAAATGCTGAGATCCCATGAAATTCAAGCTGCTTTGGCAATCCAGACAAAATAACGTTGGATGAATCCCAGTACATCCTCATTAGGCTGGGTGCAGATTAAGCTCATTAGTATGTTCCATCCACACTCCCTGGAAAGGGAACGAGACCTATTTAGAACAGGCAGTTTAAATCGGCTCCCTTCACTAAGTTCATCTGTAGCCACAGGCAGTAGGAGGAAGGTCAGCAATTATCCCATGATTTGATCAATGCAAGAGCTAATCTCAGCAATGTCGACTGAAGGAACCACCTGTTCACCAACAGTGCCTTTTGGGTCTCATTATGGTTCAGTCTAAAAGTGAGATTGTCCTTTTGTTCCTGTCTTCTGCTGCTCAGCATTATGCTTTGCTGTGAAATGCCACCTCTCAAACCCCATGTGTCTAGGAATCAACTGGGGATGTTCATAAAATGCTGATTCTGATCCAGACAGTCTAGGCAGAGACTTGACATTCAGAGATTCCAATAAGCTCCCAGGTTAAGTGCAGATGGTCCATGGAGCACTCATTGAGTAGCAATGAGCTTCAGCCATACATTTAAACCCATTTCCCAGCCCTACCTCAGACCAAAGAAAATATGAATGAAGCACAGCCATATTCTGTGAGATCTGCTCTGGAGCTTCCAATGGGATGCTAAGGTTGAGGACTATTGTTCTCAAACTGTAAGATTGATAACTCTTATTCCCACAAAGTAATCTCAAATATAGCCACCAGAAGAGCAGCTTCAGCATCATCTGAAGATTTATCAGAAGCAAAAAGTGAATAGACACACAAATTGTGGTCTGTGCAATGCATGGGATATTATTCAGCGAGAGAAAGGAGTAAAGTACTGGTGCATGCTACACCATGGGCAGGATGGGCAGGCCTCAAACATGTTAGGTATGTAAAAAGAAGATCAATGCCAAAGACAAAATCATATTGTATGATTATAGAAGAAGCATTTTCTCAGAAGCCCATCCTGGAATTTTCTATTTCATTGGGGAAGTTTTCTGCTGCTATATTTAGAAGGCTGTTATTCCAGCAAATGCATATTCTTCTGGATTTTTCTTTGCCTCGGGGTCTTATTTAAGGCTGCTTATTTTCAAAGTCATATGTATCTGCTACATCGGTAAAAGCTTCAGGACAATGCCCTGGATTCAGTTTCATCGTCTTTCTTATTGCGAAAGCAAAAAGAGTATTTTTACTGTGGAAATTCCCACCCCTGAAAGGGCCCTCATCCTTTCCTTAGAACAGAGGAATTGCTCTTTGCAGTCTTTGACCTAGTGGGTAGACTAAACATCACAAGAGAAAAACACACTCAAGTTTCCCAAAGCCATCAAGAGGTGTGCTAAGAGAATTTAAGTTCAGCCCCAGGGAGACAACAAGAAGCAAACAGAATCAGCCTTCAGTAGAATATATTTTAGGGTGACATCTAGCACTTCATAGCAATTGGAGCTCAAGTCAAGCTGTAATCAACTAATCATTGGTAATCACTGGTAATTCAGATGTGAATCAAGCTAATTTTCAGACAAACAGCCCTTCAGATGGTCCCACTGAATTGCAGACAGAGGTGTTTATGAGCAGTGGCTTTGGACTCAGGGAAACATCCACAGAGCTGTAGTGTAGGGGCAATGACACAAGCAGGTGATGCTGAATCCTCAGTTATCTTGTGCCTCTGCCCAGCCCACAAAACGATAGAGCCACTTTCTTTTCCCCAAAGCCCTTTTCATGTCTTTGAAAGACATGCATTTCAACTGGCTTCATCTTCCAGTTGCTCAGTTAACATACCATGATTCAATTGAAAAAGACTTCATTCCAGCCAATATAATCTATCTTCTATCCATGTCCTACTATAAACTTCCTGGAGGAAGCCTGTGTCTTGTCTACTGATTGGCTCTACATAAAGAAAGCTACGCACTGTAGCAGAGCATCGTGCATGTAGCATGTCCTATTGACACTTAATATTTACAGTGCTCCTGTCAGGTGGGCATTATTAGCTGCAATTTGCCAGGAATAATGTGATAGAATGGGAGAGCAAACCCATTCATTTCAAATTCCAAAGCTCATGCTTACATTTGATCCCTCTTTGCTGCATCCTATATTGGCATCTAGAAATAGGCAGCAAGTTTCTGGAACTTGACCCTGCAGTTCATCCTGTAGTTTCTGAGTTCTCCAGGACAATAGAGATTTATAAGACTCGTATGTCCATGCAGTGACAAGAGAACAAGTCTATGCTCCTTGCTTGCTGTTTTCTGAGGCAGCCTGGATTGTTTGAGCTAAATCCATCTCTTCTGAAACCTCTGAGTCCAGTTCTGCCTGTAAGCTCTTTAAACAGCTTGCTCATCCTGTCTATAACAGTAAAAATCCCTGGTACAACAAGCGAGGAATTGCTTCAAATTCCAATTAAGCCAAGTCTTACCAAAGCCTTTTCCATTATCTCAGTAAGCTGCTTTCTACATTAAAAGGCTCCTCTTAATTAATTCTTCTTGCTGGTCTGTGGATATGCAATGCTTTATTATGACCTGTGAATTCAAAAGCAAGAAAATAAAGTGCAGATGAGCAGTATGCTGAGTCCTCACCATTAAATCAGAGCACATCACTTTGCCCCATTTCTGGTCATACCTATTTTTTACATCAAAAAGCACCCTTCAACAGAGGGATGTGAAAGACTTGGTAAAGTACCCTTTGGAGTTTTTGTATGAATCGTGGCATCTCTTGGGGGCTTCTCATACAAGTGTGTTACACTCCATTCTATACTTGGCAGAAAGGAGATGACTCCTTATTCCCCACAGGTCTTGTCCAGTACTGAGTGCACAGGAGGGATTTGTTTTATGGATAATACATGGTGGTAACAATTTTTGGGTAGTGGGAACAGATTGCTGGCCTCTAGCATCTGACCATTATATGCCTTTCTGCCAAGAATTCTGTGATGCACCCTAAAAGGTTGATTTCTTTTCTGATATCGACTTGGCTTTGCCATCTCTCACTTATCATAAGGCTTGGTCTCAGACCTCTGATCTTCCTCCAGTGCAATCCACAACAGTGATTTCAAGACACTGGACTACTTGCCCAACTTGTCTCAGTCTTGTTCCATGCCAACACAAGGAATAAGAAACTAAAGTTAATCTCTACTGGGCAAATAGCACTGTGTGTGTGCGTGTGTGTGTGTGTGTGTGTGTGTGTGTGTGTGTGTGTGTGTGTTTCCCTGATTCCAGAATGATTGTTTGTTTCTCTTTTTACTACTGAGTTAATCTGAACATAGGCTTACTTTTATTGTTATTTTTACTTTTTATTTTTAACCACATTCCCTAGCATTCACTACAAATTTGAAAAAAAAAATCTTTCTCCTATGTTGCAATGATTCTCCCAATTGCTCAATGAAAGATATTTACAGACTTTAGTTCTGCATGTGAGAGCCATAATTCCTCTGACTTAATCACTTTCTTTGAGTACAGAAGTCAAGACATAGAGTTCTGGATTTGGAGTTAAACAGAATCCTCATGGACTAGAGGTTTGGCTACATGCAGGTATCAACAATGTCAAAGATTATGGTAATATTATGAAAGGAGACAGAAGTTTCAATTTAGTCTGAGAGCAGGTGTAGGTTTTAACAATGTTGGAATAAAACTTTATCAAAGCTGATATCTCACCTATAAATGAATGACATTGTTAAATATGTTCAGAGTGTCTATTTCCCTGTTACTTAGGGCACTGGGTTATGAGAGGCAGGATCCTTATTTGCAATGTTTGGTCACTCACCAAGCATGACGAGCATGACAACTGATGTAGGGTTGAGAGTGGTTAGAATCATATCTATTCTCCTGAGTGTGCAGAATGACAACCTTATTCGTGATGAAGAAGATATTTTGAAGGTATTTCTAATTGCTTTCATAGAATGCCATAAAGAGAAACAACTCTAGCAGATAAAGTGAGCTGGCTTCTGGGAATAATATCTGCATCTCAGGAGATGCTTGATTTATGGTTTTATATTACTGAATTCTATGGTTCTACCTTCTACTTCTCTCTAAAAATAATTTCTTCTTCTTCATCCTCAATGATTTGTGGTTTAAATTCAAGTATAGACTTTCTCTCACAAGGAGTATTACAGCAATGGCATGTCCTACCCACTGCCTTGCAAACTCCATGAAGCACTTTGAGCTGTCTATATATATATATATATATATATATATATATATATATATATATATATATATATATATATATATAGCAACTGTACATTTAACTCTAAAAGAAGTTGGTAACATATTTTCCAATCTGGCTATACCATTTTTCATTTCCACCATTGGTATATGAGATTTTTAGTTATTCCACATCCTTGCCAACAATTAGTATGATGACCTTTTATTAATTTATATATTTATTGATGCAAAACTGAGCATATCAACCTCCTAAAGAAACCCCACCATGGTCCCTCATCTATATCTTCTGGATGGAGATCACATGCCCTTGTTCTGGAGCTGTCAGGGTCAATGAGACCCCATTCCACATGAGGCAAGCATTCACTGAGCTGATCCCTAGCACATGGCTGTTTCCAATCCTTCTTGTTCTTCACATTTTAAATAAAATCTCTTCTTCTAGTCCATGGCTTGTTTTTTTAACGCATAATTGTTTTCTTGGCATCTCTATGGTTTCTGACTCCTAAAGTGTTTTCAATGTCTTCCTCCAATTTACCACTACTATTGGAGAACTGTATTCAGTGTGATAATATTCTCGGCCCTGGAAGCAGCCATGAACCAAAGAGCTTACTTAGACACTGAGGGAAGGCAGATATTTATAAAGTAGGCAAGAAGGCCTCCTGGTTAAGTAGACACCTGAAGAAGGTTAGGAAGTGAGTGTTACAAGCATCCAATGAGAGAGCACAGCAGCCAGAGGGAAGAGTCAGTCCTTCCCTGAAAGGAAAGAGTAAGAAAGCAACATGGATGGAGGAGAGAGGTGGGGAGAAAGAGAGAGGCAGAAAGTTGAGAGAGGAGCATCAGAGTCATGGAACCAAATGGAAGATGTCTTCATTTTACTCTCAAGAAGATGAAAAATTATTGGGGAATTTTAAGCAAAGAAGTGACATGACCTAACAGATTTTCAAAGGAGTTTTGTAGGCTGATATGTTGAGACCAAGCAAGAAATGGGGCAAGGATGGAAAAGGTGAGAATAGGATAAAGGTATTTGTCATGCTGGTGGTAAATGGTTGGATGCTGTGTACATTTTGAAGGTAAAGGTAATTGGATTTGCTTATAGTTGGGATGAATGGTATAAATAAAGAAAAGAGTTGGGAAATAAGGAAGGATAGCCTCAAGATTCTTGGCCTGGATAATTGTAATAATGAGATGACCAAAAAAAAAAAAAAAAGAGGGCAAATATTCCCTTAACAACAGGAGAAACTGGTATGTCTGCTGGGCATATCAAACATTACTTATGTGCTGCATCATCAGCTTCTGTATGCCTGGTACCTCTTAGTCGTGTCATGACTCCTCAGGGGCAAGTGGAGGACCATGGGGCAAGTTAAGGTATCACTGTAGCCGGACATGGTGGTGCACACTTAAATCCCAGTACTTGGGAGGCTGATACTGGAGGATCACAGGTTCATGGCCACCCTCAGCAACTTAATGAGATCCTGTTTCAAAGTAAAATAATAAAATAGGACTAGGGGTGTAGCTCAGAGGTAGAATGCCACTAGGTTCCATCCCCAGTGCTCCCCCCAACACACACACAAAATAAAATAAAATAAAACACAACTGTAAAGACCAAGGCCATTTTTTTAAAATGGAAATTCACCCATGTCTCCTACTCAGTTGCTAATACAAGTTTGGAATCTTTTGAAATTTTTCTTACAATGATGAAAGCATGCTGAATGTGATGTTGCATATATTCTTAAATGTAGCATTAATTTGTAAAATTCCTCCATGAAAACAATAAACTAGTAAACATATTCCTAGTACCCAATATTCCTGTACACAATATTTTTTGCATATACTATATAAAATGTAATAGTATTCTTAATGATTTTTTGCATCATATGACTTTTACATACTATCATTTAAAGTACAGCCTATTTTTAGGTATTTAATCTTCCTTCCTTCAATTATGAAGTTTATAAATGATACTTCAAAGACCAAATTTTAACAAGTAGACATTAAAGTACCCATTTTAAATTAGACCTAGCACATATACCCAAAAGTAGGTTAGCTAGATTATTTTGTATTGGCCTTTTACTTACTAATTGCAAAATACATATATTTTTTAATTTTAAGATTACAGACACAGAGTCCCTGCTGATTTTATCTGTGGTCTTTAGTTCTCCACTTACTTCTATAATTAATTTATAATGTTACTTCCCATATAACTATTTTTTTGCATGAACTCAATAAATGAGTTTCTTCATGGATTCTGCCTTCAATAGTACAAGTAGACATTTTTCATGGTCTGATATCTAACGTATATATTTGCCATTATTTATTTATTATTTGTGGCTTCACTCTATAACTCATCAGAAAATTTCTCTATATATTGTAGAGTCAGAATGTAAATTATATTTTTCTTTAGTGGATTACCAATTGTTTAATTTTAAAAATAAACTTTTCCACCTGTGATTAAAAATATCTTTGCCATGCATATTATTTAGATACCTTGCTCAATGTCTATGACTTTTGCCTTATTGCTTGTTATTGCCTTTTTTATTGGTTACTCAATATTGTATTATCTAATGGTCTCAAATTGTTTTTATCAGTTTTATGATAGTCTCATATATTTAATTGAGAAGTTTGCATTAGTTTATTGTACTTTGACAATTTGAATAGAACTGGATAAAATTCTTTCAAAGAATGATTAAGCTTCAACCCATAATTTGTAGGAAGATTTTTTTGACAATGCTACCATTTTCTATCAGATTCAATACCCTATTTGTCTCTTATAGTCGTGTGTGTGTGTGTGTGTGTGTGTGTGTGTGTGTGTTTGTGTGTGTGTGGTGCTGGGGATAGAACCAGGGCATTCTACCTCTGAGCTACACCCCCAGATCTATTTTGATAATTCACATTTTTTCTGGAAAATCATTTATCAACAAACTATATGTTACCAAGCTTGTATGTTACCAATAGTATGTAGAGTTCCAGTATAATTATTTCATTCATTCTTACTTCTGCATATATATTCTACTTTGCGTATATAATGCTATACATATTTGTGTTTTTATTTTTGTCATTTTAGTACTATCAGGGACATGTCCATATTATTGCACCTTTCAAATAATTAGGTCTTTATTCCTTAATTTTATTCTAAATCATTAATTTTTGTCTTTGTTTTCATTATCTTTCTTATGATTTTTCTAGGAAGTTCTTTTTTCTACTTCTCGAACTTATTTTTTCATACTTATAGTAAGTATATGAGTTTCTGGGGTATATTACATAAGATAAACTTTGAACTATAGTGATAGCTTGATTCTAACTATTTTTCAAATAAATCCTTAAAGATAACTTTGTTTTTTGCTTAAAAATAAATATTTACAGCTTTTTATTCTTTATTTTTATAATAATTACAATTGTTAAGTGAGTATTTTATCAAAGGATGTTATTTACTATCAAGTATTTGGTTTGTTTGCATTATAATTAATCAATTGAGGTATGTAGAATTTCTACTCTTGGAGTTAGTGGGATTCTCTTTCAGCATTGGTTATGATTCATCTGTGTAAATATTATGCTGATACCAAAAAAATATTTCTGTAGGTGTATGTTTGATATATGTCTATTAGTGATACACTAATTAATGAAATACTCCATAGAATTTTCTAAATTGTTGTTTTCTCAAATGTGTCAAAGACTGAAATTTATGTTTTAGATTCTTACTATAATTAAGATATTGTCAATTTCTCCTTGGGTGGATTTCTAACTGGTTTTTATTGGTATCATTCAATGATTTATTTTTCAGTACACATATGTCATATCTGCATTGTGGGTTGTTTCTTTTAACAAATAAAGCATAGTACTGGGCTGGGTATGTCGCTTAGTGATAGATCATGTGCTTAACAGGCACAGAGCACTAGAATTGATCCCCAATATAAAAAAAATAACACTCAGTGTATTTCTATGCTTTTGCTTATTCTCTGTGATCTGATATTAATTTTTCTGCATCTGCTTTATGTATTTTCATTTGGCTGATCGATTGCTGCTCTTCCCTTTTATAGTTTTTGTTTCAGGCCTGTTTGCAAAGAGCTTATACTCCAGTTTGCTTTAGTGGTTTGACCTTATAGGTGACATCATCTTTTAATAATCTGCTTTACTTTTCGAGCAGAAATGTTTTGGCTTACTTGCTATACTTTCCTTTCTTGAGTTCATTTTATTTTATTTTCCCCATCTAAGTGATTTGGAAGTTGTAGGTCCACGGGTAAATTAAAAACTCTGCTGAGCCATTCAATTCAATTAAATACAAATCAATTTTATCCAGTCAGTGGGTGAATGCCATGGGCTGGAAATGTGAAAATGGCCTGGTTTCTTCTTTCCAGGAGATTCTTTATCAGCCTCTATGGTCATTACAAACACCATGTGCAGGACCAAGGGATGTAAGTCTCCACATTCAGCCTATTTAACCTTTCTTCTGCCTACTCTGTTCCATCCTGTGCATCAAGCAATGTAGGATCATTATTTTTTAACCTGTTATTTAAGAAATTAAAGCTATGCAAATGTTTTATGACTAGTGTAATGTTTTGGATTTAGAATGTCCCCCTAGCCCTCATGGAATAAAGGTATCCATGTTGGAAGCAGGGCTTGGTTGCTAAGGAGGGGCCCTGCAGTTGTGGCCTTGAGGATTATATATATCCTTCATCCTTCCCCTTCCTGCTTTCTGCTTCTGGCCTCCACTTTGTGAAAGGAAGCTTTGCCTGCTCTTTCCCTCTACTTCTCATCTCCATGTCCTGAGTTTCAGACTGTGACCTAACATGTACTGAACCCATAATGTCCAAAACATTGTGAACAAATAAATCTTCCTCCCTCTAAATTGTACGATCAGTACTTTTGGATTATAGCAGTAGAATGTTGACCAAAGCCAATAGCATAATAGACATCTACATTCTCTACCTACATCAGCCAAATGGTAAGTAACACTTTCAAAATTTGCTGTGTATATGTGTGTGTGTTTATTGAATCATTTGATAACAAGTGGTAATTATTATGGCCCTTCATCCCTAAATACATTAGTACCAGTCTCCCCAAAACAAAAATAGCCATATGTAACCACAGTACAATTATCAAATAGTGGAAATTTAATATGAACAAATTTGTTATTGCTCAATATATAGCCCATTTTTTAATGTTGCTAATCATTTCAATAATGTCTTTTAGAGGAAGTCAGAATCTATTTTCTTCTGGTAGGCACCACCTTTCCCCACTGACCAAAGCTAACATTATTTTTTTTTTAATTTTATTTACTTAATTATTTATTTTGGTACTGGAGATTGAACCTGGGGGCAGTCTACCTTCAAGCTACATCCCCAGCCCTATTTTGTTTTGTTTTGTTTTTTTGAAACAAAGTCTTCCTAGGTTGCTAAAGGTCTTACACTACATTGCTGAGGCTGGTCTCAAACCTGTGATTCTCCTGTCTCAACCTCCCAAGTACTGATTACAGGCATATGCCACCATGCCCAGCCAAAGCTAACATTATTAATATTGGCACAAGTCACATCCTGTACCATCTACTGTGATTGACTGAGAAAGCTGCAGCGTCACTTCAGTAGTAGCCCAGTAAATATGCACAATCTGAGTACAACTACAAGGAAACATCAGACAAACTCAAGACTTGTGATATTTTACAAAATAACTGGCCTTCATGCTTCAAAAATGTCAATGTTAAGAAACGCAAAGATTAAGATAAAGAGAATTAAAGGACCTGACCATTGAGTACCAACTATAAGCCTGGATGGGATTGGAGAATAGCTCTAATACAAAGGCCATCCAACTATTTTTGTAAAGAGAAAAATAGTAAATATTTTGGTTTTTTTGGAGCATAAGGTCTCTATCACAACTTCTCAATGCTGGTTGTAGTGTGAAAGCAGCCACAGACAACATGGGAACAAACAGGCATGGTTTTGTTTCAATGCAACTTAGCTTACAAGAGCAGATAGTGAGTGGGCTCCTGTTCTCAAGGCACTAGTGGGCATTGACAATATTTGAGTACGGTCAGAGGATTAATGTTTTTATTTTGTCAGTGCTAAATTTTTTAATATTGGTAGTTATGTGATGGTTGTACAAGAGAATATGCTTCTTAGGTGACTACACATAGATAAATAGAGATAAAATTTTAGATAAGTGGGTAATAAATAGATGGATGAGTGGCAGATAGCAGATAGATAATCTTATTTCATTTATTTTGCTGATCTGGGCTCTAAACAGAGGCAATACCCTTTCATTCAGTTTTCTCAGTTTCTCCTCTCTTCTTTCTCTTTCATGACTTTGACATTTTTGAAGAGTCAAGATATTTTTTTAATAAAATATCTCTCGATTTATGTTTGTCTCATAATTAGATCTGGCCTACATGATTTGGGCAGGACTACTGTAGAAGCAACATTCTGCCCCTCTCAGTGCACCCCATCCAGGTAAATGATACCAATTTATTACATTGTTGGTGAGGTTAACCCTGATCACTTGGGAATCATGAACTTTCCAGATTTCTCCACCGTAAAGGAAACTTGATTCATCATTCTTAATTTATTATTTACAAATTTGTTCAAATGGCCTTTATAGTGAGAACTGACATCTTTGAAGCTCTGTTTGTAGGGGCCATATTTTTTTCTTATCATTTTATACACTTATGGAAAAGAACTGTCTGCAGTGGACTGTGACCTTTAAATTCAATACATCCTGGTGAAATCTTCTTGTAAGAGTCAGCATTTATTTCCACCACATTGAAAATTCTTTCCATTATATTTGCACATAACAGAGAAACACAGAGGCTGAGCCTCTTAATCATATGGGCTGGCCCCTTGCAGAGGCCCAATATGTTTAAAAACACACTCTTCTATTTAAAGGTTATTGTGCGAATACCAAGTAACTACCACAGCTGGATGTGAAGTGGTGCCTTTGATTCATGGGCCTTTCAGGGCTTCTATGATTTGCATTATCGTAGTTGGAAGGTTTTATTAAAAGTTATACATTATAGTAACCCAGATTTTTTAAAAAATGAATATTAGGCTTACGATATTGATGTACCAACTACACAGCTAATTAAGAATTCAGAAAATCAAAAATACCAAGTGTAAGGCTTTGAATGTTACAAATGATTGTTTAGGGCTGCAAAAGGCCCAGATTTGGTTATGAATGTGGCCATCAAGATGATTTTCTTTGCTTTAGCTCAAAACCTCAGAAACACTGACTATGGAGCTAGGACCTCAGGAGCTTTCATTTGGGTAGACATCTTCAGACTCATGTTAAAGTAGATTATTAGGTTTGCTTTAACAATTGGACATCCTGGAACAAGGATAAAAATATGATGGGTAACAGGTGAAATTAATGAATGAATGCAGGAGGTTTAGGAGGTCTCTTTAATCCAAGCAGAGCACTGGGATTAGCAGGGCAGGCACATCTTTCAGGAGGCAACAGGACATGCTCACCTGTGATGGAAAATGCCAGCCACCTTCCAAAGCCAGTAGAATAACAGAATTCTCAAGCTTGACATATTGGAGCTGAAATGGGAAATCATTTGGGCTTCCTTCACCTTGATGGATGGGGCCATGTAGTACCTTTTAGCTTTGAAAACAAATATACCCAGAAGAGGGAGAGGGAGGCAACCACTGAAAGAGTCAACTCAGAAGCCACTGCCCTCCCAATTATCTTCAGAAGAGATAAAGATTTATTAAAGGATATTTGTTCAGGATGATCAATGGTTCCCTGTCTGGCTCTGGATGCCCAGCAGAAAATTTTCATTTTCTATGGTGAGTGGAGAACACTGATTTATCTAGCCTTTCAGAGGCTCCACTTGACTGCAGGTGTGGAGAGCAAGCACACCTAACTTGGGCTCTTTCATCATTACTATCTTCATAGAAAGGGATTCAATAAATGCACCTTAGGAAAATATCCAGCCATGCATTTACTTCCTGTAGGAAGTTTTGACAGTCAGTCATCTCAGATTTGGTGTGGAAAAACAGAATGGAACAGAAAAGACTGGGGTGGGTTAGAGAGGGGCTGAGCAACAGCCAAAGTACACAGTTGCTTGTTAAGCACTGAGAGCCATGGGGTAGAATCACTGTAGAGCAGAAGTTACCTGAGATGCCCAGCATCAGTCCCGCAAAAGCTGAGTGACCAATGTTTCAAATGGGAGCCCTATTGTGACACCGAAGCAGAATGAAAGATGGCTCTTTCTTTTGCTTTCATTGGCCCAGTGTATGTTGAATGGTATTTATTCCAAGAGCTCCCCTCAGTCCCCAAATGTCCACTCCATTTCCTACAGTCCACAGGACCCAACTCAAATTTAGGCAATAATCCTTTCCTCCTTGTAGGTCTGAGCAGAGGCAAGGACTTTGGGCAGGAATGGCTGGTGAAAATTGGAAAATATTTTTAAAGGCAGTGCTTGATGATGGTGGGACAGATTCTTACCCGCTGCGCAGTCTGCTCCCTCCCTAATCCAGTTTTCCCTATCGTCCTTTACTATCTGTTCTTCAGAGAACCCACACACTGTAAAAGCTGCCCTGGGTAGCTGCTGAGGTTCCCATGTATGTGATCTGCTTCTAACCCAATTTTCCATCTGAGTTAACAAGACCAAGTGAGGTGAAGCAATTTGACCTTGATTCCCAGCGAGCCTGTAACTGAGTCTACATTTAGAAAAGAATTCACCTCTTTCCTCCCCAGGCTGCTCAAGACAGCCACTATGTCCCTGAGCCTTTCAGCTGCACTTAGATATGGTCTAGATTAATATCCACTTAAGCACTGGATGGATGTGTGCCAGCCCATACCAGCTGGCAGGCCACGTTGAAGAGTCCTTCACCCCTCCTCAGTCAGGCACCATCAATCCTTCCACCCGCCAATCAAGCAATCAATTAACTTTTGCAAATTAGCAAAAGAAAATTTTCCAGAGGGCGTGCTTGTCCCCCAATCATTCCTTTTAGCACTTCTGTCACCAAGGGCCATCTGACAGCTATTTTAAAAAAAGAAGCAGGAAGAGGAAGGCAAACGAATCTTCAGAGAACTTTCTTACCCATTGCCTGAGGTAGGTTATTTTCCAGCTTCTTATTCTGTCCTTTGTGTTAAAAATTCATTTCTTTTTTAAAGGCAGCAAAAACTATCTATAATTTCATGTGCTAAAATAGTTTTCCCATTACTAGTGAAACCAATTTCTAGAACTAGCATTCAATTGGGGGTTTTTAATTATGGACATGTTTCCAAATCTGATCAGAGAACCCATGATATATTGGACTGTGGCTTTATATTTTATTCCAGTAGGAAAAAAAAAAAAAAAACCTCTCAGTTGCCCAGAGTCCTTGCTTAACATTATGACCATCAAAAACATTGAGTTCACGAAGGGCATAGATAATTCAGACAGATGGGGGCCCTGCCTTGAAGGACTTAGAGGCACATAAAGACAAATGGCTGTAGATAAGCAAGAACTGGGCACAGTGGGTGAGATAAGTGTGTATTCTGTGGGAGGAGTGGATGAGGAATGAGTCAGAGCCTGGTGAAGACTGGAGCACATAGGTGGAGGTGGTGCCATGGAGGATTCATTTTAGACCTTTCCTCCCTTCCCAACTCTGGATGCAGTGACATTAACAGGAATGAGGAGCATTTCAGCTTCTGCCTGCATAGGCTACACTATCCAACAGAGAATCCCTGGACCCATCAAGTGAAATTTATTGGGCAGAATATGTGGATCCAGCTTTCTAGAAATGAGTAGTTTATTTCTTGGGAAATGCCATCCCAAAGAGCTGTGAGGTAGGAGGTGGGAAGCACTGAGTTTAGTGCCTTGCACAGAGCAGAGGCTTGATAAATGTTTCTTTAATGAATGAAAAGATGGATGCATGTATGTTTATTTTTACATTCTGATTCCTGTTTACATTCTGATTCTTGTAGGGTTCATACTTTAGAGATCAAGTAAGAATCTTAAGTGATCTTTCTAATCTGGCCAACCATTCCAGGCCTGAGAGGAAACAATAGCCTAAGTTAGGAAAGCACCTACTCACAGCAGCCAGTGGACAAATATAGGAAATAAGGACAATCATCAACATTGATCCAGAGTGCACAGTCATATGCTATTACAAATTATATATATATATATATATATATATATATATATATATATATATATATATATATATATATATATAAAATAACCCAACAATATAGACCCAAATATTCATTCCATTAACATATGAGATATCTGGTGTCCAGATAACCTAAGTTACTTGCTGAAATATACCTTACTGGTAAAAGTCAGAGCCAGGATTTGGATCCAGGCAGTTGGGCCCAGATCAGAGCCTAAATTCCTTTTTTCTATTTCTTTTTTTTTTTTCCCTTTCCCTGAGGATTGAACCTTGGGGCATTTCACCTCTAGGCTATACCCACTATACCCACAGCCTTATTTTATTATTTTGAAACAGGGTCTCACTAACATGTTGAGGGCCTGGTTAAGTTGCTAAGGCTAGCCTTGAACCTGTGATCTTCCTGACTCAGCTTCCCAAGTACTGCGATTACAGGTGTGTGCCACTAACTTCTATGTGTTCTGCTTCTCTAGGTAAGATAAGCTGCTGAGAACCCATCAGTTGAATGATGCAGAACTGACCCCAGTGGTAGGAACCATAGTCCAAATGCTATAACCAGATGAAGACTGGTCTTGAGGAAGAATTTGAACACAGGCAACACACGACTCACAGTCAGATAGAGGCAACTTGTGGCTCAAGGCAATCTATCAGTTTGGCAGAAAATCTCTGTGAGAAATTAGGTTTTTAAAAGACAAGGACTTCCCTAGGAAGAGCAATGTGGCAGCAAGAGGCAGGATGCTAGGACCCTAGGAAACAGTAGAGAGTCAGAGAGGGAAAAAAGAAGGGAGGCAGGAGGAGAAACTCCCTTGTGGACATGTGGTGGGGATTAGTGAAAGGCTACAATCAACTGATGATAAGCTACCATCCAGGGCTTGGGCAGCAAAGCTAATCCAGTCTCTGTTTGCAAATGGCTTGGCCTGCTGAAGCTTAGCCAGCTTTCCTCAAGGCCTGGGTGGCCTGAGTGAGGGGCCTCTGGGCCATGTGGCCTCTAGGGAAACCTGATTGCTGAGGTCAGAAGCCAGCATGAATATGAAAAATAGGCAAAAAAGCAAGCCATCTGTCCCCAGGAGGGGAGAACAGGTGTCAGACAAGTGGTCCTGGCAAGAGGCTGAGCTAGAATCCAGTACCCACAGTGACCGCTCAAGCAGAGCCTGAGCAGATAATTGGCAGATGGGCGGCACAGGTGTCCAGGACACCACAGGAGGGTAGCCAGATGGTTGGTATCTGTTAATTACCACAGGCATAGGAGGAAATACAGCTGGCAAAAGGTGGCTATGGTTTATATGAGGTCCAGAGATTAGCAGAGATGTCCATGAGTAGAGATACAGGCCCATGCCACAGGATGGCTAGCATTCATAACATCATGGGATTTCACTAAGTCTAGGTGTTCTATGCTATCCAAATTCTCTGCTATACAAATTTAAGTATTAATACTGGGAGATGGGCAATGATTCTTGTTTCATGGACTCAGTCTTAGGGAGACTGGTTTATATAAAGTCGATTTTTTTCTTAAACTGGAATGACTTGGGAGGACTGCAAAGTCAGGGTAGTGAATATAGGATTCCTAAGTAAGTACTACATGAACTTTGCTTGTAGCATCTCGGTCCTATAGTTAGGTTAGACTGGCTGTAATGTTTTGATCCACTGTTCAGGGTCACCATTTAAGATTCTAATTTTTTTTTAATTTTTTAATTTTTATTGTAGTAATTCGTGCAATATAGCGTACATCTTTGTTAAGTACAAATTGTTAACAACATATTTGCACACAATTCTCATTTGACCCCTTCCCCGATTCCCTCCCCATTCCCGTTCCTTCCCCCTCCCTCCCCCTAAGGTTCACTTCAGTGAGTGACCTTGTTATGATTGTGTAGG
>PVLC010011982.1:0-45564 GCA_004027655.1 Graphiurus murinus
TGAAATGGCGTTCTTAGTAAGTGGCTTTCTCTGGAAGATATGTTTTGGGGTATCAGTTTGTTTTGCAATGTTGGGTTTATTTCTAGCTGAGTACCATAGAGTAATCTCCCGACAGCTTTATGGGCTGTGATTAGAGAGTTTGAGCTCAGTGTATACAGGGATAGAGTTAGAGAGATCTACTTTTTCTGAGGGTCACTGAGAATCAAGACAACCTAGCAGTTTAGGCAGGTGTCGTGTAGACAGCAGAGTATGTGGGGTGCATGGCTCTGTTAGCTGGGCGTGGTGGCACATGTTTGTAATCCCAGCGTTCAGGAGGCTGAGACTGGAGGATCTGGGTTTGCAGCCAGCCTCAGCTACCTAGTGAGACACTCCGCAACTTAGTGAGACTTGGTTTCAAAATAAAGAATAAAAAATAGGGCTGGGGGTATAGCTCGGAGGTAGAATGCCCCTGAGTTCAATCCCCAGTACTGCAAAAAAAAAAAAAAAAAAAAGAAAAGAAAAGAAAAAAGAAAAAGAAATTGGCTCTGTTACTTGTGAGCTTCCCTAGGACTGGCTCCACTAGTAGTGGTGAGGGGCCTGAAGCACTTGTCCTCTGGCTAGGCACTGGTGTGGGCACAGGTGCTTCACAGAGAGAGGCGGGGGGCAGGAATCACAGCACCCCTGTGTGCCACTTTCAGCCAATGTTGTTAGCAGTGCATGATTGGGCAAGGTGTGGGGGCCACAATGGTGGGAACCAGCATAGATGCAGTGGCTGAAGGAGTTGTAGTGTTCTTTTCTGCTACTTCTGCAGGTGTAATCCCTCAGGAGTGAGACTTCAAGCCCCCTCCCCCACTAGCTTGCACCCCTGCACACCTGGAGAGGGGTCCATGGCTGGGGCTTTTCCTTCCTTAATTCTTTCAGCTGTAGTGTCAACCAGAGATTGAGCAGGACTGGGTTGCAGCTGCAGTTGGGCAAAATTCCTCTCAGGCGAGGTGCTCCTGGGAGCCAGCAAGAAGGGAATGTGGCCAGCACCAGGGAAAGTTTCTCTCTGGCCCTTTTTAGGCTGTGCACTTTGGGGGCAGGATAACAGCCAGAGCCCTAGTGTTGCTCAAAAGCACCCAGCTCTCGCCCTCCTAGGTGGGGAAGCAGAGGAACCACCGAGTTCTTTCCCGGGACCAAAACGAGTGTGTGTGTGTGTGTGTGTGTGTGTGTGTGTGTGTGTGTGTGTGTGTGTGTGTGTGTGTTGGGGGGAGGTGCTGTGAGTGATTGCTTTCACACCTGGCATTCTGTGAGACTCCACGTGACTGGCCACGCCCCTGTCTCAGAGGGCAGGCTCCCTGGTTCCCTGTTCCTCTCTGGGTTACAACATCAGTTACTTCCAGTGCCATGCTGTGAGCAGGTTTGTGCCAGTCACTCTACTGAGCCCATTTCAATTCCTCAGGCTGCTATCCACTGCGCCACTGCAGTAGAAGGTCTTTGAGGTCCCAGAGATAGAAATGTGCAGGGGTTTCTGATCCCTGGAGTAGTCCAAATTCAGACTACAGATCCCTTCTCAAGATGGCCTTGGACTCAACACCCTGGGGGCTCCCGGGGAGATGATGTGGAAACCTTTTCCAAATCCAGGCTACTCTACAGATTTCAGGCTCGTCCTCCATTTAGGCTGCAAGCCTGTAAGGCTCCCCAGAAGCTAGCTAGGGTTGCCAGTATTCCTGCTGATACAGTCCACTGGGACTCTCTCTTCCACTTTAGCCCTGTTGAGGGGAAACTCCCCCACCCTCAGCTGTGGGGCCAGAGCTGCAGGTGCTGGATACTTTATTTCTTTTACTATGCTGTTTGTCCAAGTCTCTGGATTTTACAAGGTTTCCACTTTTCTCCTGGTGATCTCCGGTGTTCTGCATGATCGCTCATCTCAATGTGCAGCTCTACATCTGGAGCTTTGGTTCTTCTTTGTGGAGGAGTAGGTGAATACCAGGTGCTTCTAATCAGCCATCTTGCCATTCCAGCTATGCTTTTAAAATTTAGATGTAATTTGCATATAGTAAAATTTCCCCTTCTAGTTGTGTTAGACAGCTTTCTGTCGCTATAACAAATACTTGAGATAATCAGCTTATAGAGTTAAAAGGTTTATTTTGGCTCACAGTTTTGGAGGTTCTAGTTCATGGCTTGTTGGTCCCATTGGTGGCCAAAAAGGAGAGGAGCTAGGAGAGGAGAGGAGAGGGAAAATGCAGAGAGAGAGGAAAGGAGGAGGAGGAAGAGGAGGAGGGAGAAAGTGCTGCAGTCTCACAATCCCTTTCAAGGCCATGCCGTGGATGAGCACATGACCCACTAGGCTTCACCTCTTAAAGGTCTCACAATCTCCCAATAGCACCTCTCAGCATCCAAGTCTTTAACACATAGACCTTTGAGAGATGCTTTATTGTACACTATTGTAGAGTTCACACAGTTGTGTTATCATCACTGCCACCACAATAAAGATATTGAAGAGGTACACTGATTCATCAACTATACCTCCTGCCCCAAACCTTAGCAAGTACTCATCAGTTTTCTGACCTTATTGTTTTGTCTATTCAAAATACCATATAAATAAAATTATAGAGTGTATATCCTCTGAGTGTGGCTTCATTCACTTAGCAAATGCATTGAAGATTCATCAATGTTGTTACATATATCAGTGCTTCATCCAGTTTTGTAACTGAGTAGTATTCTATTGTATAGCCATACCCCAGTATGTTTGCCCATTTCCTAGGTAAAGGATGCTTATTTTTTTTTGTTGTTAATTTTGGGGTGATTATGAATAAAGATGTTATAAATACTTATGTTCAAGTTTTTGTATAATATCAGATTTCATTTCACTTGAGTGCTCAGGAATGGAATGGATGGATTGTAAGTATACATTTAACATTATAATAAACTATCAAATTGTTTGGCCAACTGGCTGTACTGTTTTGCATTCTTGCTAGCAATATACAAGACAGTACCAGATGTTCCACATCCAAATCAAATTTCAGTCTTGTTTGGGGTTTTAATTTTAGTCATTCTCATGAGTATATAGTATATCTCATGTGGTTCAAATTTGCATTTCACTAATGACTAATGCATGATGTTGGTCATCTTTTCTAAATATTTTTATTTTTAATTGATGCTTAACTATACATATTTGTGGGGTAGGATGTGATATTTCATTTCTCATATACAATTTGTACTGAAATATGGGTAATTGGTATATCTATCAAATCAAAAATTTATCATTCCTCTGTGAAAAGAACATTTCAAAATCCTTTCTACTAGCTACCTTGAAATACACAATAAATTGTCACCAACCATAGTTATCATCTCTTCTTTTGAGCACTCATTCTGGACGGTGAACCTAGATTCAAGAATCAATGTCAGTTTTAGTGATAACTTTATCTATATTCAGCATTTTTAGATTGTTTTTAGATTTTATTTGACCCATGCTGCCAAATACTCATGCCTAAGCACACCTCTTGCACTTTCAACTTTCCTGAATTCCCATGTGGACCACAATTGCCCTCAAAAGCTTCAACAAGTAATTGTGAAACATTTAACTCTGGGACTGTTCCGGAGCAGACAGCAGATATTCTTGTACTTAGGTTATTTTATCCTTTTATTTTGGGATGGGGGGGTCGTCTCACTATGTTTCCTGGGCTGGCCTCAAGGTCCTGGGTTTTAATAATACTCTTACTTCAGCCTCACAAGTAGCTGGGGCTATAGGTGTGGGCCACTGCATCTGACTAGTAGGCATACTTTAAATGTTAGTAATAACTACAAGCTAGTAAACTATTTAAAATGTTTTCAAACAATTGAAAAAGAAAAAAATGATTTGAGCATGCAAACTAAAGCTAAAAATAGCATCTCTCCTCTACTCCCTGATTCTTGTTGCAGTCTTTTCAGAAAAACCTTAAATAGAAACATCATCCTTTTTGTGCAGAATATGAGAGAGTAGAGCTCCTGGCTCCAAAACTTTCATATTTGAGTATTCTGCAACCCCATCTTTCTCTTTCTCTTTGTAAGGAGTTTGAGAATTTTCTTATTAATTTAATATTTATTTCATTAAAAATATTTTTGTTCAAATGATTAACTTGATTTGAACTTTGAAGTGTTTCCTTGCCAAAGATGTTAGGAATTTTCATTATTCTCGTTGGGAATTTTGAGGCCGCTTTAGCCGGTTTAAGAATAGGATCTTGAAACACCAGCATTAATACTTACTGTAAAATTTGTTTTAAAGGAAAGGATTTGAAATGTTCATGTAAAGATATGCCAGCTTAAGTAAGTTCTTAATAAATAATAGGCAAGCATGAAGGCTTGTATTTTGAAGTCAGAAATAGTCTATTCTGAAAGGAATAAAGTTTTGTTAGCTGTCTATAAAATATGAATGTCTATGTGTTGTTAAATGTAGATTTCAGTACAAAGTATTCCCCAAAGCTAAGACAAAGACAGGTAGAAGCGGCATATTTGGGAATATTAAAAAAAAAAAAGAAAAGAAAAGGTATGAGAATGGGCAACTGAGAAAAGAAAAGAGAAATCCAGTCAGAGGACTTGTTATTGAGCTAGTTGCCAAAGATTAATTAAACTTGAATTCTAAAACTAGGGCTAGGGGTGTGGCTCAGAGGTAGAATGCACCTGAGTTCCATCCCCAGTACAAACAAAAACAAAAAAAAACTTGAATTCTACTGGGCATGCTCAGGGAAGCTAGAGATTTTCCAAGAATAAATGAATTCACTGGAGGTGTCCTACTAGTTAACCATTTCAGTTGGATGACTTTATCTGAAATAACTTTCTAACTTCACAAGTGAATTAAATATTTTTTTCGATTTCAAATGTAGTGCATTCTTTCCATTTATAGAAAGTCCAGACACTTATAGTTTATCATTATTTAATTCAGAAAAATTAGGTATAATTGCATTGATAAGTCTATGCTGTAGGGGCTAAAGTAACCTATGGCACAGACAAGTAGTTCTTGATGCTGTGCAAGTATCCCCAACATTTATTAATTAATGCTAATCAATGTTTATCAAATATTTATCAGTACCAGTATGTTGGCATTGTCATGAATGTTAGAAAATCAAAGATAATAAGTATTAAAGAGATGGTTTCTTTTCAACATGAGGAATTTGTAAGGAATGTCTCTAATTGAAAATTGGTTTTTAATTTTACACACCATAAATGATTTATTACCCTTGCTTTCCTTCACTATAATGATAGATACTTTAATTTCACCCAACAATACCCTTGACTAAGAGCCAATATACAGCAATTTGCCCCAAATTTGTAAATGGATATGCCTTAATTTTTGGATTCTGTATTAATCGACTTTGCATTGCTGTGACCAAAATACCTAACAAGAACAGCTTGGAGGAGGAAAAGTTTATCTCACTCATGGTTTCAGAGGTCTCAGCCCACGGTTGACTGGACCATAGCTCTGGGCCTATGGAGAGGCAGAATATCATGGTGGAAGAGTGTGACAGGGGAAAGCTGGTCAGCTTATGGCAGCCGGGGAAAGCAGAACAAGAGGAGTAGCAGAGAAAAGAGAAACGCTTCCATGGCACCACCCCCGCTGACCTACTTCCTCCAATGAGGTCTCACCTTCTAGAGTCCATTCAGCTATCAATGAAGAGGTCAGAGCCCTCACGATCCATTCATTACCTAAAAGCCTCACTTCTGAATTTTGCTGCATTAGGGACCATGCTGTCAACACATGAAAACCACGGATGACAACACATCCAAACCATAACAGTCTCTTTACCCAAACATAGGTTGCGTGTTAGTAATAATTATTATAATGACTACTGCAATAGCACCATGATTGTGTTTGTGTACACACACACACACACACACACACACACACACACACACAAAGGGATATTACCCTTCTATATTTTCTTGGCAGTTTGTTTTATCACCTTTATGGTTTTGACCTCTGATGCTCATTACATGCTCAATACATGCTCATTTGGAAAACTTAGAAATTACAAAAGCACAGGTAAAAAAATAACACTTACCCCAACCTTAGTACTTTGTTTCTCTCCCTGGCAGCATTCATCACTTAGGTCTGAAGCTACTATAAATAGATCTGTGTAATCCACCCAACTAAGAGTTCTTCAGGAGACGAATACATGCATTCAATTTTGTACTCAAGCCCTAGGAAGTGTTTGATGGATTAGAAACTGCATAATTTTGAAGAAGTAAGCGAGTAAAAGTGCAGTCATAAACAAGGGCACTGGAAAGCCCTAATTTTTTTTACATTGAATTGTATTTTCTTATATGATATTAGCATGCATGTACTGAATATGTATAACTAAGATTTAGAATAATTAAACTTGTTTCCCAAAATATGCATGATGTTCCATAATAGATAAAGATAATTTTAAATGGCTATAAATATTAAATCTTTGACAGAATTTTTTTTAAATGTTACAAAATATTTGAGGTTGGTATTATTCAACTTGACAATTGTTATTCCTTTTGTGGAGACTAAAACTGTAAAACATGGCAGGTTGCACAGGTGATAAGTGAACTAAATATGAGTTCACTTGATGCCCTCTGACTCTAGAAAGGACTAGACATGAAATTGATCATTTGATGGAAATCTAAGTCATGTTTTCCATTCACTTTCCATTTAGTTATAATGAAACAGAATTTTCTTTTTTGTGTGTGTGTGGTACTGGGGATTGAACTCAGGAGCATTCTACCTCTGAGCTTCACCTCCAGCCCTATTTTTTATTCTTTAGTTTGAAACAGGGTCTTACTAAGTTGCGGAGGGCCTCACTAAGTAGCTGAGGCTGGCCGCGAACCCAGTCTCCCAAATGCTGGGATTGCAAGTGTGTGCCACCATGCCCGGCTAGAAGAAAAATCTTAATCATATAATTAAGCAAAGAGTCAACCATACACACAATTTGCAGTTGAAATTGCATCTTTCAGACACCACACACCCTGCAGGTAGCCCAAATGAAGTCTACACAAAACTGACAGAATTGGAAAGGAGAACATTTTTGGTGTAAACATTTTCTTTCAACATTTTCTCTCACAAAGAATTCAATTTCCCCTTTGTGAATTCAAACATACATCAGCATGTAGTTTTCTTTTCTGTTACAATGTAGGTTGGATAGTAAGAGAATTATTCCCTTCAGAAACAATCCCAAACTGTTTGGAAGAGTATTTGCAATTGAAAAAAAAATTGTTACAGACTTAAGTTACCGAATAATAGCGCAAGCAAGTAACTATTGAAAAATATTTAGAAGACATGGTTGTTTTTATGTGTCTCTATTTTCTCCCAAGTGTTTCAAAGCACTTAAGGGGTAACAAAATAGCATATTCTTGTCCTTGTCAAATACCTTTAAAGTATTTGCATAATGTAGAGCCTTTGCACAGGTAATCATTTTAAAGTCTAGAGCTAAAATGGTAATTAGATCAACCCATACACGGGCACATAAGGTGAGGTAGACATTTCTTTTTTTTTAATTTATTTTTTATTTTTTATATTAATTGGTGCATTGTAATCATATATCTTTGTTAGGTACAAGCTGATAAAGGCATTTCTGAGTCTATTATTAAAAGGGAAAATGAAGACTAAGTTGCTAAACTGTTTTCATTTATTACAGAATTTCTTTTAAAGAGCCCAGTTTCATACCTATTCTATAGCTAACTAGTTGATGAGTGAAAAATAGATAGGAAATTACTGATGTTGAAAGAGATAAGATTTAAGGGCAGTTACACATTACATAGATGGGTAATTTGCATATTGAGCCATCTAATCTTGAATTGGCGTAGACGTTCCACAGCAAATTTTCTAGAAACCTAATGTTTCAGTCATTGGAAAGAACCCAGAGATCTAATCCTAACAGTGTCACATTTCACTGCTGAGTTAGTCAATGCACAACATAGAATTAAGAGACTCATTAATTATATGGTCATAAATTTGAGAGTGAAAAAGGCAAATTGGGTATTTTAGAATAATTAATAGCTTTGGGGGATGACCAGCCAATTTAAGGTGGTTAACCAAATGAAAAGAAAAGCTCACCCAGGATTTTTGGAAAAAAAAACTCACAGGGGCCCATGACAAAGGATGGGTTCTTGTTGGCCATGTCTCACCCTTATTTTTATCTAGTTAAAAAATATATACTTAAAAGCAAAATGAAGCAATGACAAATCTTCGTTTACACCAGCACATATGAGGAAAAGACCGGACATCTGTCAGGAATAGCTGTGAAGGGCCACTACCAGGCCTTGCTTTGAAGGAACTTCCTGCACCATATATATATATATGTCCCCTTATCCTACAGATAATACGAATGTATGGAAGAGAAAAGGGGTCACAGGGACAATCGTTGTTTAACCAAGGGGACTGAGTCTAGAACTTAAGTAGCACAAGACATCATAATCCTGGGGGAATCTACATGCTTAACTGAATGTGGGTAAGAAAAGTGGTGCTGGTTACTTGAGGCATATCTTAGATTCTGTGGACATTCATAGCAAGGCTTATTCTTGAAACAAGTACACTGTTTTATAAAGTCAATAGTTGAATAAAAACTCCATAATAGCTGAATGACTCTTTATAGTGAAAATTCTTAAAATTCTCAAATATTGGTCCAAAAAACAAAACTAGTTTCCAGTTTCACATCACAGGAAAAATGCAAATGTCAAGACATAAACAATTCATTAGCAAGTTAACAAGATGAATCCTATAAAATATTTCCAGTACAAACTCAAAACCAAACCAATTCATGCCTAATATGGAAAAGCATCCCTCAAACCTGTATCTGTATTACAGACTACTCACCCTTCCTAAAACTATAAGCAGCAGGTCTGCATTTATAGCAAGTGCTTTATTTTTATTTTTTTCGAAAGAAGGTCAAATCAATGATCTCAAGTTAAATATCTGCCTTCCAAGATTGATGCATAATCAGTTATGCCTTTTTTTTTTTTTCAGAAGAGACTGGAACCAAGGCCCCTGCCACTTGGCATTGAAACGAATGGCCCCTGGACAATTTTCCTGATGCACAGGTGTGCTGAAACACATGAGTCCATCTCTGGAATCCAGATTAACATTTAAACAAGAGGAGAAATTAGCTCACCCTTTGCCCTCATGAGAGGAAACCTGTGTCAGAAAATATCAGCCCTATTTCCCAGCTAAAACTGACTGATCCTAATGCTTTAATTGCCAGGTGGCTTCTTACCCTCTAGACTATGCTAAACTTGAGCACTTCACCACCACTGGAGCTACCCAGGGGGCTGTGGGGAAGGCAGGCAGGGCTATGGGCTTGTACAAGAATACATGGCTGGAAATATCAATGGGAAGGACCTCCCCAGAGCAGTGCACCACCTGCAACACAGTCTGTGTGCCTGGGACCCCCCCAAGGATTGTGTAATACAAAGGTCCTAGTGAGCCTCAAAACTTAGAAATGGAATGCAGCAATTTGTCCTAACAGGAGATAGTTCCATGTTCACCTACTCTCCCTCCTTTGGGCGGAGGCTAGGTAAAATTCAGAGTAAAAACACATTTTGAAGATGACATCATAGAAATAAATGTGCATTTTGCATTGCATTAACCAACTCTTCAAATATTAAGGCAGCACATTTGGGCTAAGCAGTAGGCATGGTTGCAAGGTCTGGGACTTCAATTTAGAATCGAAGCCTGGAAGAATGTTTAGGAGCCTGCTGGGCCAGTCATTCCTAAGTTTCCACATACTCAAGAGTCATTTAGGGAGCTTGTTGACAATTCAGACTCCCAGGCTCTGCCCCAGAGATACCAAGTCTGGAAGTCCACCTTGAGCAGATTTGCAGTGGTGTACACCTGGAGAGATACTTGTAGTCCAACTCCTGTGATTTATGGAAGGGAAAGTTGAGAATCAGAGAGGTGAAGTGCCATGCTTCCAGTAACATCGTAAAGTGTTGTCAGTCATACTTCCCCTACCTGAGGAAGAACTCTTGGAGCTGGCACTTTGAGACATTAGGAAACCAGCCCTGACTGCTACCCCTCATAACACAGACTGCTTGTTAGTAAAGTGGTCACTGCTTCTGTTAAGAGCAAAGGGAGTCAGGTATGGTGGTGCATGCCTGTAATCCCAGTACTGGGAGGCTGATACAGGAGTCACAGGTTCAAGGCCAGCCTCAGCAATAGCAAGACTCAACAACTACCCAACAACAACAAAAGAGAGCAAAGGGAATTAGATTCTGCCCTTGGTTATGTGGAACAAAATGGAGTGGGTAGCATTCCTCTGTCTCTTAGGAATATACTCATACATACAATCAGGAGTGCAGGGTCCTAGCCCTGCATTTGGTCAATTTCTCTTAGGTGGTCACCTGCTGACTTTTCCCTGGCACCTGGCTAATGATGAGGCTGGGCTAGGAGATGCCTCAGACCTCTTCTACATCTCAAACTGTGAATTTCACCCAAGTAGAAATCTCTAGCTTCCTCCTTTCATTTTAGCCACTTACTGGTTTTATAAATAGTATTAATTATACTAATGATTAGCAGGTAATTAGTACTAAGTGCCAGATACTGTCCTAAGCAACTTACATGACTTTTTCATTTAATCCTTACAACAGTCCAGGAGTTCCATTCTCATTTTTCAGGTTTGGAGACTGAAGGGCAGAGAGGGTGATACCCTCTCTAAGATCACATCGCTAGTGAGTGGCAGGAACATGAAGCCATCAAGTCAGGGAAGAGATGAAACAGAAAAGCAAGATGTTACATTCACCTCTCTCAGCGTTTTACTTTGCTTTTCTCTACTGAAGCCAGTTAGGCTCAATGAGCACAGGCTCATTGCTTCAGATCCAATATGACAGACAAGTCTTTTTTTCTGGTTCTTATCTTTCACCTGCTTAGGCATTTAGAGAATCTGAAAGGAGACAACACATAGATGATATGAAAGAAAACATTAAGAGTGAAGTTTAGCCAGGCATGGTGGTACATGCCTACAATCCCAGTACTTGGAAGGCTAAGACAGGAGGATTGCAGGTTCCTGGCCAGTCTCAGCAACTTAATGAGACACTGTTTAAAAATTTAAAAAAATGGCTGGGCGTGGTGGCACACGCTTGTAATCCCAGCATTCGGGAGGCTGAGACCGGAGGATCCGGCCAGCCTCAGCTATCTAGTGAGGCACTCCGCAACTTAGTGAGACTCGGTTTCAAAATAAAGAATAAAAAAAGGGGCTGGGGGTATAGCTCGGAGGTAGAATGCCCCTGAGTTCAATCCCTAGTACCGCAAAAAAAAAATAAAATAAAAATTTAAAAAAAATGAAAAGGGCTGGAGGTGTAGCTTGGAGGTAGAATGCTCCTGGGTTTGATTCCCAGTACCATAAAGGAAAAAAAGAGAGGAACACACAGCATACACACACACACACACACACACACACACACACACACACACACACCAGGTGTGACAAATATCATCTGAGTTTCTAAGAAAGTTTCTAAGTAGTGTAGTGCCTGTGTTTTGATAGCAAACCCCAAAGAAGTGGTAAAAATCCCTAAACAGGTTCAGGGATCCAACTGCATAAGGGATAGCCAAAACCCAGAGAGGGAATAGCCAGCATTCCTAATGTCCAGGCACAATTTCTAGAGTCCAAAGTGACACAGAAGGCTCAGAATGTATACCATCTGCCTACGAGCAGCATACACATACAGACTTATGGACCTAAGAGGATACATCTGCCATAGCCTGGTAGACAAGTGGCAGAAGACCAAATAGTAAAGTAAAGGACATCTCACAGGCCATCTGTATAGACACATGGCTTTGAGGGTGTGTGGACCCTTCCTAACCCTAAACACTCTCACTTGGCTGCAACTGGGGGGAAATCAGGGGAAACCCTAAACCTATCAAAATGGGTTTTCCTCCAGGCTGATAGAATTTGGGTTCAAAATAGACGATGATAAAATTTTATTTTCTGTGTATTTGCGTTTGCGAGCTGAGGTTTGTACCCAGTGATGTAGCAATAATTCCAAACTCAAAAGGCAGTAACTAGTTTTGGAATATGGTGGAATATGGTAAGGATTTGCTTCTGCATTTCTGTACTTCTGTCAAATTGGTGAAAAGAAAATACACTTCTAAACCTCTGTTATATATTCATAGAATGGTCATAAATCTATTAAATATAAACAGTAACACGGACCATTAAGTGATCATAATTGTACCAGTAGGCTGGAAAACCTCCACACAATCTCAAACAGTAAGATGATGCTTCTGGCTCCTGTCACCAACACTATGACTCCTGCACTTAAGAACTGACTCAGAATTGAGCAATCTCAATTCATGAATTAGAAGCCAGAATTGTAAGGAGATGGGAAAGGTCTCATTTGAGGTTTCACACCAGAAAGACATTTAAAAAGAAGAATTTGAGTCAGCAACCTCTGTCAGTATTGTCCATTTGGTCTGGGAGACTTCAAGACTTGGAAATATTGCTGGAGGATCATGGGAAACTCTCACCTTGGAAGCATACTCATTTCTGTTTTGTTTTTGTTTTTTTTTTTTTTAATGAAGAATGGTACTATCTGGCTTTCAGCCAGGAAAAGAAAATCAGTCATAGGTAGTAGTCCCCAAAGCCTTTCCAGTTTATTTTGTATGTTGTGATTTCTCTTTCCAACCAAACTGGAGAAGCAGAATTTGACTTCCTGTCTGAAACAACCACAAAACAGGACAAAATAAATGAAGCAATGAGTTTTAAAATAGAACATTAGACAAGGAAGGAGAATAATAATTGAGTGATAATAAAAAAAAAAAACTGTGCCCTTTTATTGCTCCAGATTACTGCCTACAGAGAGTTTATAGAAACTGGCAGACTCTTGAGTTGAGGGGAAGGAGCTAGAAGGGTCCAGAAAAAAACAAGATAGCTAAATTTTGCATAACAAAATAATGGGAATGAAGGAGCTACCTAGAGAGAGAACTCTGGAAATCTATGGGGTGTGGGGATATCACCCAAGCATATAACTATATGCAGCAAGGAAAATGCCCAAGGTCAGAGAAAGAACTATCTGTAAGGATTATAAAGAATAGCATCTTTTCTCACCAAGTAGACTGGAAAAACTTAAGATTCATGGGCTATTGATAGAGTACTCACAAGGGGTTTGCCTTAGTACTGGTGAATAATTAACTCTAGACAAAACATGACTGACTTACCTAGCAAATTTTAAAAGCAAGTCCTGAAAGGGTCAAACTATTTCTAAAAATCTGCATCCCAGTTAATATTCCACACTATTTACAGAAATAAAAAAAAAGTATTCAGCCTTCCCAAAGGTAAAATTCATGTCTAGCATCCAACAAAATATTACCAGGCAGACAAAGAAGTAAAAAAAAAAAAAAAAAAAAAAAAAAAAAAAAAAAAAAAAAAAAAAAAAAAAAAAAAAAAAAAAAAAAAAAAAAAAAGCAACCTTTAAAGACAAGAAAATCCAATCACTAGAAACTCTCATAGATCTTAGAATGAGCAGACAAGAGCATTGGAACAAGTTGTTAAAATTGTATTCTGTAAGCAGAGACATGGAAGACTTTAAAATGAACAAAATCAAATTTTGGAGATGAAAAACTATAATGTCTGAGATGAAACATACACCATATAGAAATAATGGTAGAAAATGTTGCAGAACAAAAGATGAGTGAACTTGAAGACACAGAAATAGAAACTGTCCAAAATGAGACACAAAAAGAAAAATGAAAAGAGGACAGAAAAAATACTTCAGGAAATATTGCTAGAATTTTCCAAAATTGATGAAAACTATAAAGTCATAAGTCCAAGAAAAAAGTTCAATAAAGCTCATACACAACATACAGAAATACTTCTCAAAGCAACCAATTGCTTAAAAGCAGTTTTAAATAGAGAATCCTAAAAGGAACCACAGAAAAAAGGATATGTTACTATATATCTGTGTGTGTGTGTTTGTGTGTGTGTATGTGTGTGTGTGTGTGGTTGATAGTAGACTTCTTGTCAGAATCCACTCAAGGGAGAAGCCAGTGGAGTAATTCTTTAAAGTACTGATGCTGTGGTTTGGACAAGAGTCCCCTAAAGGCCCATGTGTTAAAGACTTGGTCTCTCTTGGTGTTAATTATTGGAAGGAGGTGAAAATTTTAAGAGAGAGGGCCTACTAGGAAGTCTTCAGGTCACTGGGGACTTGCTTATGAAGTAGATTGTGGGACTCGAGTCTCTTCTTCTGTCTCCCCCTGCCCCCTCCCCCTGGCCATGAAGTAAACAGTTTTGCTGTCAATACTGCATGATGTGCTGCCCTCCACAGGCCCCAAAGCAACAGGGCCAAGTGGTCATGAACTGAAACCTCCAAAACTGTGAACCAAAATAAACCTTCTCTCTTTATAAGCGGATTATTTCAAGCATTTCTTACAGCAGCAGAAAGCTGACTAACACAACTGGGAAGGGAAATCAACAGCCCTCAGAAGGAGCTAACCTTGCCAACACCTTGATTTTGAACTTTCAGCCTCCAGAACTATGAGACAATAAATTCCTGATGTTTAAACTGATGTTTGTTACAACAACTTTAGAAAAATATAAAAATGCAATTGATAAGAAAACCTTACAAAAAACTTGACCGAATCATCAGGAATGTAGGAATATCACTCAGTGCATAATCTCTTTAATGCTCGTATAAACAAAAGATATTTCTTGTCTAGCCATATCCAAAGATACTAGAATGTCTGTCCTCTTCTAAAATAAGAACTCCTCCAGTACTAAATACTGATAGGACAGGAGATCATCTTAGAAAGAAGTTTCTCTTTTCTTCAATTATTAAACGAAGATGATTTGATTCTGTATTTCTTATTCACCTCTAAAGAACCCGCTGCTATCTACTATTATATACATTTGTGGTATCCAAACAGATATTTTCATGTAACAATTTTTTAAAGTTCTATAGAAATATTTTATATCTTTTTAAATTCCCTAAGTTTGGGATAATAAATCAACTCTTCTAAATCCAACACCAAAAATAGGTGCACATTATACTTTATGTCAAACCAATTTAACTTAACAAGGAGTAGTTAGTATTTAATAACTTGAAGACTATCAGGTAACTGAAGCTACCTAAGATTAAATAGCTGACTATATTTTTGAAGAATTTCCTAATACTTTGTTCTAGGAAGTCCTAAAAATAGAAAAGCATGCTATATTTTCCAGATAAGTCTCAGATATTTGTCCTCTAGAAGCTGACTGGAATGTTTATTTGTATCTCATAACTCAGACTATGGGTGAGGAAACAACTTTGCATTTACATTTTTTTACTGCTTGTCTAAGAAAGTATGTGCTTCTTACTAATAAACTAGAATTCAAAAGCCCTTGAACATTACCTCTTGTTGGGGGAAAGACATAATTACAGCTCTTTGGAAAAGTCCAGATTGTAATGAAAAGAAGGAAGGGAGGGACAGAGGGAGAGAGGGAGGGAGGAAGGGAGGGAGAGAAAAGGGGAAGGTGGGAGGGAGGTATCAGGATAAATTCTTTGCATTAGTGTAATATCTTGCACAGCATAGGCACTGTCTATTTTTCTTTATCTTTTATTTTAAAAGTTTATATGAAGGAAAGGTATTTTATTTCACACTAAATAATTCAAATGAGAACAGAACTTTCTTCTTCAATAATACCTGATATTTACATTAGTGCTTAACCTTCCAAATGCACTATATCTGGTTTTGCAACAAACCTTACGAGATAAGTATGAACAGGCAAAATCTACAGAAAAAGAAACAATTTGAGAGAGATTATGCAGTTGGTGAGATCACCTAGCCAGAAAGTGGCAAAGTTAGGCACATGTGACCTCAGGTTTCTAATTCCACATCCTGTGCCTTTTTTTCTCTTCTCTTCCAGGCCAGGCAGGAGCCTATCCCTCACACCACATCTTTCAGGGTAGTTTGTCAACTGGGTTTATGTTACAATAAAATATAACTTTCCACATGATCCCTTGATCTTGAACAGTTGTAATTGATCAAGGCCTATTTGTTGCCGGAGTAAAAAATGTAGGCAAATAATATACTTTGATCTCATTACACAGGATTTGTTTCCAAGCTTCAATTTATGAACCATATACTTGCTAAATATCATCTAATATTAAAGTGGCAAAACATTTCATTCCATTTATTTTCTTACTTAGCTAGAATGGCTAAGAATCAACTGAATTATAGTTAAATTTATACTTATAAATGTTATTACCAGGAAACTATTGGATTTGATGTTATCATTTCTGAAATTACAAAAGAAATATCTACCCCACTGGAAGTTACCATAGTAGGGAATAATTGCTATGCTATTACAGAATAGTTGCATGATATGGTTATTCTTGTCATACAAACTATAAATTATGTCCTAAACAAAATAAAATTTATAATGAAAAACTTCACATGCCTTAAAGTAGCTACCAAACCCAAGTGGTGTTCTGTGGTTGTACAAAGTAATTACATAATTATTTAAGCCTCACAAACATAGAAATTACAAAGTACTTATGAAAAGCATTACCACGAGAGGCTAAATGGAACTTAAAATAGTTACTAACCTAATTTGGGTGATGATTTTTGTTGTACCAAATTGCAATCCCATCATTATCTTTTTCTGAGATGGCTTCTAGTATATTTTAACAATTGCTTCTTATTTGTCTTTATTCAGACAATCCTAGACTCTCAAAGTTGGTAGAAAATATTTAAATCAATTATCCACTCAAACTGTTGGCCTCTTCTACGGCCTCAGGACAAGTGGTTATGGAGTCTCTTGAGCCAGGAAGACAAGAACTCCAAAAATTAATGCAATGGGTGAACCAGTTAGGATTCTTTGGTTGTATGTGATGGGGGACCCAACTCTCACTAGCTTAAGGAAAAATAGACATTTGCAGGCTCAGACAACTGAAAAGTGCAAGGTTCCTGGCTCTTTGGCTTGATATGGGTGTTTAAAATGATATTTCAAGTAGTAGTCAATCTTATAAAAAATATCTGCTTGAGTTTCTCTGCTAGCTCTGTTCTCCCTTTTTGCATCAAGATGTCTACCAGAAGATCCAGGAACAACCTACCAGCTTAGGGATCCAGTGGAGAGCATTTCTCTTTCCTAGGAGTGCAAGACCAACATGGGATGTACCATACCACATGCCTTCCCTGAACCAGTCATTATATACAAGTGTTTTCATCTGGGCCCCATGAACATCCCTAGAACCAGCAGGGTAGGGTAATTCCCATAGGAATACTGTGGTGCTGTTAATGAGGGAAGAAACAATGAATGCTGAGGAAAGAAACATAACAGATGTCCATAACAGGCAAGATTTATTATCCTTGCTCTAATAGAGGTATTTCTTTCCTTTCCTTTTTATGCTGGGAAAACCTCTGGGAGATGAGTTCTGATGAGAATAAAATGGATCCGGTGAACAAATTGGCCCAAGCTGGAAGCTGACGTCCATTCTGTTGGCATTTACCAGGAACACAACCAGAAGGGTAATTACAAGTTTACAGAAGTGCTTTGAGTTTTCATCCAACATGCAGTTTGGACGCAATGTTCTTTAGCCTCGATCCACAGAGCGTTGATTCACTAGCTCCAATCTTTCAAGAGTACTCACATTTTTCTTCTGTCTTCTTTTTAAATGCTAGCCATGCATGACTCAGGACCTCTGCTGACACCATGCATATCTGCAGAATACTCTGGTGAACCGCAAAGCCCTGCTATATATACTGATGAGCTTAGAATCACAGGGGCAGGGATGAGGAGCCTCTTGCACTCCTATGGAGGAAGGAATAAATTGTATGGTGCTAGAGAAGTGTGCCACTCTTGTCCTCAGGTGGAGCAGGGATCAGTGGTTCCTTCTGGCAGCCAAGCATCTAAACTTTGGTCCCCAGTGGGTAATTATCCTTCTCATGGGTTTCGGTGGGAGGCATACACACCAGTCATCATAGAAGCTAAAAGTGCTCCAAATTCACTTTCCCAATGCTCCTCCCTGGTAGTATGCAGCTATGTGACCCAGACCCCACCAACCAAGTACACCTACTTTGAACTTTGAACAGGAGATCCAAGATGCAAGGAAATGAGGATTGAGCAGAATCTTCGCTGACAGTGAGGACTGTCATTATGAGATCAAGTTCTTGGGGGCAATGGAGGAGCAGGGCAGCAGCTGTGCCCAGTGTCTGGGGTAAGTCATATCATGGCTTCCGTGCCTGTTTAGGGTGCAGTGATAGCAGCTCCAGGCTCATTTTACCCGGACCTATTTTGCAATGAGATTTTGGTGTTGTTGCTGGCTGAGGTCTGGATTTCCAATGCTTCCAAAGTGTCTATGCGTAGCATATTATTTTTCATTTTCTTAAATAATCTGCAATTATTATCTGTGGCTTGCACCCAAAACCTCAGGCTGATATAAAAGTTCCCATTACATGCACCTTCAGGGCCAGATATACCATCTAGAAAGATTTTACAATGCAGTGTTGAAGAGGATGGCTTGCAATACTGTCTGTGTCACATAATCACTGTGAATTTATGTAAGATACATAACTGCTCTCATTCATCATCTTCTTAGCTATTAAATGACAATAATGGTATCTACTTCCTAAGACTGCAGCAACATAAAGCACTTTGCATTTTTCCAGAATGTAGTAAAGGCTCTATATGAGCTTTTAAAATCATTAAGGAGTTCTTAGTGTGGTCGCCTGGTTTCTAAGTTACAAGAGACATTTACTATCATAGAGGAATAAAATGAGGGATTTCTATTTAAAAATTAAAATTCAGTCATCAAGAACACTTGAAAGTTTTTTTATAATTTTGTAATTTTCTAATCTATTTAAATAAGTTTAATTGGTAGTTGTGGCCTTGGTAAAAGGTGGAGGACAGCCCAGCTTGGTGGGGAGGTGACTTGTCTGGGTTTCTGAGGTTTCTCCCAGTGTGGATAAATTCCCTCCACTGGCTTAGCTTATAGTTTATCTCTATAAAAATGTAAACCAGCCCAGGAAAGGAAAATATCTGGGTGGTGATTGCCATCATTTTATGTGACAAGTGGGTCTGGTCAGATGAAGGTCTGGAGCAGGAGAAGATGGTTTTGTAGGCTGAGAGGATGGGGGGTCCTGCAGCTGAGTAGAGGTGGTACCCAGGCCACCCCTAGGTTGGGGAATGACTTTCCAGTTGTACCCTAGACCTCCTAAAACTGGGTGATTGACTCCTCTTTATTTTGCTCTGGAATTTTACTGTGAAACCAAAAACGCATGTGCTTATTTTCCTTCTGGACTATAATTGTAGCAGAAAATGGTCCCCCAACTCCTGGCAGCATGCACCCCCGATACTCATGCAACTGTTCCAGAAATTGGAGATGACAGCCATGGTAGAAGGATTGAGAAAGAAGAGAGAGGAGAAAAGCCCACGCTACTAAGTTAGTAACCAGAAGAAGATCTAAATAAGGGCAGTTCCCTTACAATCCCACATACTATTTCTTAAACAGAGTCATTCTGTGGTTTGTAATCAAGTGTCTGAATTCTGAATTTATAGGCCCCAGGATGGTAAGTGTGGTTAAATGGTATTTAGCAATTTTGTGTGGTGTTGTGCTAAATATGGAAAAGTCAGAAAAGTATTTCAGTGCTTTTCCTTTGAGTCTACTCTGAAAGTTGGGTTGGGTGACAGATTAAAAAAAAAAAAAAGCAGCAGCCTGGCAAGGGGCAATCAGGTTTATCTGCTTTGGAGCTTTACTTTTGTTTGAAAAACACTTATTTAGAATACATCTAAGTTAACTTCTTTTTTGCTCATGAAATTGCATTCATGTCTCAAAATCTTGAAATACCTTGTATTGGAGATGGATTTCTAGGTTTTTAAACTAGTCCTAATGTCTCCAAGCTCACGCTCCTCAATACAATACACTTTAGACTAAAGTATTTCAGTGACACCTCAACACTCCTCTCCTCACTGCTTATAAGATAAAGACCCAGTTCTACTGCATGCCTGCAAACCCTCTAAGTTCCACCACAGGTCTGCAAACCCCTGAACACCTGTCAGGCTGCTCATTTCTCACCTGTTATCCATTAAAGCTCTTTACCTGCACTTCTTCAGGTGTGACATGCATTTTGCATTTCTGTGCTTTTGCTAATGTTGTTTCCTTTGAATTGTGCACAGGTGAATACCTACCCATCTTTAACACAACTCAAGTAACATTTTTAGTAATTCCCCTGATGTCCACCCACTTCTGGATGTGAACTGATCAGTCCTTCTTTGATATCTGTAGAGTCTAGAATTCCACTTATTGAAATTCTATCCAATCTTCTAAACCAACCTTAAATGTTATTGTTACTTTTTTTTCCTAAAAGAGATAATTACATGATTTGTTGTCCAAAATGAAATGCTTTTGAGAATAGACAGAGCCCTGGATAACAAATGTAAACTACAACTATTTTGCAAGCCAGGATCTATGCTTATCTAATGCATAAAGGCCTTGTTGTTTAATGAGAAAACTCAGTATGACTCTTCCACCTTACACTTCTCTTATGCTGTTGCATCTTTGTAATATACTCTTTTGTTTGTCTTGTCCCTATTAATGAGTCATACTCTTATTTATTTTTTCTTTTTTTGCAGTACTGGGGATTGAACTCAGGGGCATTCTACCTCCGAGCTATACCCCCAGCCCTATTTTTTATTCTTTATTTTGAAACCGGGTCTCACTAAGTTGTGGAGTGCCTCACTAGGTAGCTGAGGCTGGCCGAGAACCCGGATCCTCCGGTCTCAGCCTCCCAAATGCTGGGATTACAAGCATGTGCCACCACGCTGAGTCATACTCTTCTTAAGGAAAATAATTGTAATTTAATCATCTTTATATTCTCTACTATACCTACCACATTGCTTCACATATAAAAAGTAATAAATACTTGTTCACTAAAACAATTGATAAGTGTGGATTATGGCACTATGAAGAAGAAAAAACAAATATCTTTGTTGTGTTTTGAGGGTTGTTTATTTTGTATTGAGGATTGAACTCTGGGGCATTATACCTCCAAGATATACTGCCAGTCCTATTTTATTTTCTATTTTGAAACAGGGTCTCACTAGGTTACTGAGAGTCTTACTACTTGCTGTCTGTGAACTTGTGATCCTCCCTCTCCCCCCTTTTTCCCCTAAACCCCCTCCATTGCTCCACCGGAGTCTCTATTCCTTTATCTGAAGTCCCTTTTCTTACCCAATTTCTCTGTAGCTTCCACATATAAGAGAAAACTGTTCACTTTCTGAGATTGGCTAATCTCACTTAGCATAATATTCTCTCAGTTCCATCTATTTTCCTGCAAATTACATAATTTAATTCATTTTTATAACTAAGTAAAATTTCATTGTATGTATATAATCTATACATCTGTTCATACAGATGTTGTTTGTAATCCATTCATCTGTTTATACCATAATATTCTAAGTGATGTGAGTGAAGTATGTGCAAAAGTTTTGGAAAGCAAGAGGTGAAAAAATAGTTTGTAGATTTCACAGAGGAACTAGAACTTGACATATAAATTACAACACTATAAAAAAGGGAGAGAAAAGCATTTCAGCCAGAAGAAATGAAAAAACAACAACAAAAAAAAACAAAGACACAAAGGCATAAAAATCCATAGAATAATGTCCACTATAAGAGATGCATTGATATATGGTAGAGAATAACTGAGGATGAGACTGGGAAGGGAGGTAGGGACTAAATCACTAGGGACTACATATTGTGTGTGTCTTTCTCTAAATACACACACATACACACACACACACTCACACACACGGACACACGGATAGGTTTACATTTATGCTGTTGACAAAGGGATCTGTTAGACACGGTGATGACATGAGAGACATATTTTAACCCTGCAGGGGCAAATTACAAAAAAAAAAAAAAAAAAAGGGATATTAGTCAAGAGGCATTTGAGAGATCCATACTATCAAAAATAAGTTCTTAACTCTGTATGGCAGAGGAAAAAGAAAAGAAGACTGAATCAGGAGACACTTCAGAGGAAACAGAGAGTAGGAGATGCTAATTGAAACTGTGAAAACAGGTAGCAAAAGGGGTCAAAGAGGATTCTGAAATGACGTTTTGAAGTTCTGTGCTATCGCTCTCTCTCTCCCTTGAGAGAGACAGATCTTCCTCCTGCTTTCACCAGCACCCTCGTTAAGTCCTACACACCTACACATAATAGCCACCACATGACGGAGCACTCAGAACACGCACAATAGGCCAGATGAGCTTCAAGGGGCTCATCGTTTCCACAGAAAAACTGGGCATCTGGAATAGGTTACAGGGAGGTTATGGAATTTTCTTCCCTGGAGGTCTTTTACAACAAGCTTGATACCCATCTGTCCGTGATGGTTTAGGTGTGGTCCTTTCTGAAGCCTGGGAGGTGGCCCATTGAGTTCTCATGATCCCTTCCAGGCCTACAATTCTATGCTTCTACATCATTTTATGGCTTAACCCCAAGGTATATTATTCACTTGATAAAATAAATAATGAGATGAAACTGGAATGTTTTATGGACACTGTCACAGAATGCATTCTGTAAATTCTTAAAATTAAACAGTGAGTCTTCTGAATACATTATGAATAATGTTATGGGTCAAGATTTCTCAAAGTGTGTTTGGCGGAACTAATGCTGTAGTATTCTTATTCCCCCCAATGGGAAATGGTGGAAATTTAAAAGATTATTAGTATATCGAAGCCCCAAGATGTCCTACAGGAAAGAAGCTTTTAAAATTGTTCACTTAGAAATTCTCAAAACTTTCAGAAGAGAAAGATATATTTATAACTATAAACACATATATGACTATTAATCTATATCTACTTAACCATCAATACATCTTCCAACTATCTACTTTTTAATTTCTTATGAAGATAGTATTTCATAAAACACATCTTGGTAAATATTGCCCTGACTTACTCTTCAAATCATAAGAAAATCTAGTACAACACTAGTAATAGCTAAGCTTGTCCAAGGATGATCTTTGGTTATTTTGATAATTGAATTATTTAAAATTACAGTTAGCTTCTCTATAAAGTGGAGATAATGACACCTACCTCACCAGGTTGCTACAGGGATTAAATAAAATGAAATATGTGAAGCCCCAGCACAGGCCTGGTGCTCTGTAAGAGCTCCATAAATGTTAGCTTCGTACCTTCGCTTCTCTGTTGCCTTTTGGAATCTAATATGTTTTACAAATAGATTAAATAACTTAGGTGCAGAAATGCTTAGGCAATTAAGACCTTTGGCCTCATCTAAGAAATACTATCCTGTGTTAAATTAAAATGCAGAAGGTCAAGTGGTGGCCTTCAATAATCACAACCACATGGAAATAACATATGTATGTACACAAGGACCACTGTGCAAAAATAAGAATATTCATAATATGTGGTGGGATCATGGGTAGTTTGTTCCATTTCGTAAATGAATAGACTATTTATTAACATAGTTTTAGGTTAAGCAAAATTGAGTGGAAAATATAGAGATTCCCATATACCCCCTTCTTCCCTATATACACATGCACCACCACCATTAATATCCTGCACCAGAACAGTGCATTTGTTATAATCAATGAACCAGCAATGGCATCATTACCAACCAAAGTGCATCGTTTACATTAGGGTTCACTCTTGATGTTGTATATCCTATGGGTTTGGACAAATGTATAATGATAGGTAGCCATCATTATGGTATCATACACAATATTTCACTGTCCTAAAAATCCTCTTTACTCCATCTACTCGTTTCTTCCTTTTAACCCCTGGGAAGCCCTGATCTTTTTATGGTCTCTATAGTTTTGCCTCTTCCAGCATGTCATATAGTTGTGACCATACAGTATGTGGCTTTTTAAGATTGACTTTTTTCACTTAATAATAATATCCATAAATTCCCTCTATGTCTTTTAAAAACTATTTGACTATTATATCATCTTTTAAATGTAAGAAAATAATTTCAACTGAAGCTTGACAAATAAACAAATAAATGAAAGAAAGAAACCACAGAAAAATAAAGAATAGATATTATGAGTTAAAGGCTTCTGTCCTGAAGGTGGACTAACCATACCTGCTTCCCTTTGCCTCAATTGCTGAAGTCTCATGTCATTGCCATGTCTAAATCGTCCAGAAAACGATTTAATGTGGGCCTACTCCTATTGTCTCTTCTTTGACTATTGTCATGGTCTTCTGCTCTCTCTCTCTCCCAGGAGCTTTTTTAGGTTCTAAGGACAGAATGGGTCACAATCAGTAAAGGCAGCAGACACAGTGGCAACATAGAAATAGTTTCCATTTATATCACACTTCCATGGGCCAGACACTGTATACGCATTTTACATATACTATTCCATTTAATCCTCTCATCAATGCTGTGAGATTGTATGTATCTCCATCGTAGAGATCTAAAAATACTCAGGCTGAACGACATTAAATGACCTTCTCAACGAGTTGGAAATTTGTTTCTGAGGGTTCTGCACCTGCAGATTCAACCAACCTTGCATCAAAACTATTTTTTAAAAATTACTGAACATGTAGACATTCTTCTTGGCATTATTCCCCAAATAATACATTATAAAAAGTATTTACATAGTCTTTACATTGTATTAGGTATCATAAGTAACCCAGATATTATTTAAAGTATACAAAGGTATGTACATAGATTAGATGTGAATACTACACCATTTTATGTAAGGGACTTGAGCATCCTGGAATTTGGATATCCATGTGAGGTTCTGGAGCCAATCCCCACAGATAACTGACTATACTATTTAACACTGCTCTGTGCCCAGAAGGTTTCCTAAGTGCCATAGAGCATGATTTCCAAATTTTAATCCTACTCTTACTGTGATGTTTTGGCTATGAATAGCCCCCAGAAAAACTTATGTGTTGGCAATGCAGAAATATTCAGAGGTGATATAGTTGAATGAGGGGTCTAATCTCATCAGTAGACAAATCCATTGATGGATTAATAATTTGAATGGACTTATTGGATGGTAACTATAGGCAGGTAAGGTGTGATTGGAGGAGAGAGGTCACAGAGGTGAGAGGGGGTGACCTCAGCTACTATATCTGCTTCATGTCCCTTTCCCTCTTGCTCTGCTTCTAGCTAGTAAATATTTCTGCCACCATAAGGTTTCTGAATTGGAACCAGCCAACCGTGGACTGAACTTTTGAAACTGTGAGACAGATAAATGTTTCCTCCTGTAAGTTGTTCTTATTGGATAGTTTGGTCACAGAGATGAGAAGGATAACTAAAATACTTAGTGATAAAATTTTCACTGCAAACATTCTGATTATTCATTGGTGAACAATGACACCCTCGTATCTTATGAGAAGTGACCACTGGGAGAGGTCTGCTTCTACCCTCTCCCTGAAGTCTTCACAATCTATGGTCCTGTCTTAGGGATTTCAGGTCTTCAAGGAAAAAAAGTGGAAGAAGCTTTGGAACCCCACAGTTCTGTTTCCTAGAGTAAAACTGTGTTATTCTATTGAGAAAAACAACATTGAGTTAGCTTCTCATTTCCATGTGAAATTTGACTTTAGATTAAAAAAAAAAACTAGAACCAGACTGAGATAAAAACCAAAGTACTGCACCATGGTAGGCATCAAACTCCACCTCAAAGTATATTGATAAACATAGAGCCTAGAACACAATTTCATGTAAATATGACATAAGTCAAATTGTATGTTGTGATTTTTCTGAATTTGAACTTCTAAATATAGGCTTTTCAAAATACTAGGTTTTTTTTTTTCAAAGTATAATTTGCATATTCTAAAGTTCATCAATTTTAACCTAACTGTTCAGAATTTGGAACAAGTGTTTATAGTTATGTAACCACTGATGTAATCAAGATATAGAACATTTCTATCACACCTCAAATTTCCCTCCACTTTTACCCCTTCACAGTTAAATTCCTATTCTTATCCTTGAACCCAGGGAATCTCTGATCTACTATCTGTCTCTATAGTTTTGCCTTTTGTAGCATTTTGTATAATTTCGCACAGTAGAGTATTATTGTTCTGTGTAAGGCTTCTTTCACTCACATAATGCTTTTGAAATTCATTTCTGATATTTTATTTATTAGTAATTTGTTCCTTTTCATTTCTACATAGCATTCTATTGTATAGACATACCACAACTTATATATTTATTTATCTATCAATTGATGGACATTGGATATTATCTTGTTTGGGGCTCTTCTGAGAAAAGTTGCTATGAATATCCATATCTAAGTCTTCATGAGAATACCTGTTTTTATTTCTCTTGGGTAAATGTCTAAAAGTATAATTGTAAGACCATATGTTAAGTCTATGTCTAACTTTATAAGTGATTATCAAACTATTTTACAAAGTCTCTGTAACAGTTTGCATTCCTACCAGCTATGTCTTATGAGAGTTCCAGTTGTTCCACAACAATGTTAGTACTTGGTATTACCAGTCTTTTAATTTTAACCATTCTGTTGGGTAGATAGTGAAATCTCATCATAGTGCTTGCATAGTGAAATGTCTTTAAAGTCTTTTGCTCATTTATTTTTTCAATTAGGTTGTTCATGTTCTTGTTTTGGAGCAATAAGAGTAGTTCATTATATATTTTGAGTGTAAATTCTTTTTTTTTTAGTACTGGGGATGGAACCTACCTGGGGGCATTCTACCTCCAAGCTACAGCCCCAGTCCTATTTTTTATTCTTTATTTTGAAACAGGGTCTCACTAAGTTGCAGAGGACCTCACTAAGCAGCTGAGACTGGCCGCGAACCCGGATCCTCCAGTCTCAGCCTCCCAAATGCTGGAATTACCACCACGCCCAGCTCAAGTATAAATTCTTTATCAAGCATATATACTACAAATATTTTCTCCTCCTATATAGATCCTTCTTTTGTTTTTTTTTTTTACAATATCCTTTGGGCTGGGCATAGTGGCACACGCCAGTACTTGAGAGCCTGAGACAGGAGGATTGCAGGTTTGAGGCCAGCCTCAGCAACTTAGCAAGACCTTTCTTCAAATTTTAAAAAAGAATTTTTAAAAAAGGGCTAGGGATGTAGCTCAGTTGTGGAATGCTCCTGGTTCAATCTCCAATACCAAATGTGTGTGTGTGTGTGTGTGTGTGTGTGTGTGTGTGTGTATACACATATGAGCAAATTTTTTTATGCTAAAGTCTAACTTGTGATTTTTCTTTTATGGTTAGTGCTTTCTATTTTACATTTAAACTTTTTGATCAATACAAAGTTACAAAATTTTTTCCTGCATTTTCTTCCCAAAGTTTTATAGTTTTTGCTCTTATAATTAGATTTGTGATCCATTGACAGCTAACTTTTATTCATATGATGTGAGGTAAGGTTTACAAGTTCCTATTTTTCATATAGATATCTAATTGTTTTAGTACCATTCTTGAAAAGACTATGAATTATCTTAGCACTTTATTGAAATTAATTTACCATAGATATGTTAGTTGATTTCTTAATTTCTTATTCTATTACATTGACCTACATGTTTATACCATACTGTCCTGTTAAGGTGCCTTTGCAGTCAGTCTTGAAATCAGATAGTATAAATCCCTAACCTTTTTTCTACCATTTCAAAGAGTATTTTGACATCTCTATGCCCTGAGTTTTCATGATTTTATTAAAATCATATTTTTTGTGTGTCTACAAAAACACCTACTGGATTTTTGTGTGGGGATTTGTTTACTCCATAGAAATATTTGGGGAAAATTCACATTGTTAACAATATTAAGTTTGCCATTTCGTCACCATGTATCTTTCCAATAAAAAAAATGGACAAGTGAACTAAATAGACACTTCACAAAAGAAGAAATACAAATGGCCAATAAATGTATGAAAAAATGTTCAACATCATTAGCCAATCAGAGACATGCAAATCAAAACTACCCTGAGATTTAATCTAACTCCAGTTAGAATGGAAATCATTAAAAACACAAACAACAACAAATGCTGGTGAGGGTGTAGAGAAGTGGGAACTCTAATACATTGTTGGTGGATTGCAAATTAGTGCAACCACTTTGGAAAACAGTATGGAGGATCCTCAGATGAATGGGAATGAACCTACCATATGATCCAGCAATATCACTTCTGGGTATCTACCCAAAACAATGGAAACCAAACTACCAGACCAATGCATGTGTATCTATGTTTATAACTGCACAATTCACAACTGCCAAACTATGGAACCAGCCAAGATGTCCATCAACAGATGAATGGATTACAAAACTCTGGGATATGTACACAATGGAATTTTACTCAGCCATAAAGAAGAACAAAATCATGAAAATGGATGGAACTGGAAAACATTATGCTAAGTAAGATTAATCAGTCACAAAAAGTAAAAAACTGAATGCTCTCCCTAATAGGAGGGACTCTAGACAAAGGAGAAACCTTAGATAAGCAAAGAAGGCAACCTAAATGAAGGTGATGGGAGGGGGAAGAGGGAAACACCCTAATGCACATGATGTACTTTCACAAACATACAAATGTCAATCACTAAGCTGAACATGAGCAGGAGGGAGGGAAGAGGGAATAGGATGGCAATTGGGGAAGGGTTAAATGAGTGCTGTGTGCATGTATGCCTCTACCAGCTTGAACCTCATTAAGATGTATGATTACAATGCACCATTAAAAAAAAGAGAGAGAAAAAACTGTAAATATTTCAATTCTTTGAAATTTTTTGAAACTCAGTTTATGGCCAAAAATACCATCTATCTTTGGCTATTTCATGTGTGCTTGATAGAATTATGTGGTATGCTGTTGGATGGAGTGTTGCATGAATGAAAATTAGGTTAAGTTGGTTAACAATATTGTTCAAGTCTTCTGTGATACTAAGGATTGGATCTAATTTGAGCTTGGCCCTTGAGAGTTCATGGCTTGAGAGTCTGGTTCTCAGTGTAGTGGTGTTTGGAGGTAGTTTGGAATCTTCAAGAAGTGAGGCCTACTTAGAAATAGTTATGTCAGAGAGAGTGCTGCCCCAGTAAGGAATCAGTGCTGTTCTCACCGGAGCCTGGTTAGTTCTCACATGAGGGTTATTAAAAGAGGGTGAACCTGACTCCTGAATAGCTCTCTGACTTCTTATCCCACTATGTGGGCTCTCCCCTCTTGCACATGGTCCCGCCATGGTGTGCTATCTGCCATGAGATCCTCACCAGAGCCAAACTGATACCAGCAACATGTCCTTGAACCTTCAAATTTGTAAGCTAAATAAATCTCTTTTCTTTATTAAATACCCAGGCTCAGGTATTTTATTATAGCAGCAGAATATGGACTAATACATACACAAACATCTGAGTGATTTATTTTATGCATGTACCGATTACTGTCAGAGAAGCATCAAAGTCTCCCACTATAATTACAGATTCGTCTTCTTTTCCTTTCATGTCTATCAGTTTTGGTTTCATGTACTTTGAAGGGCTATTTTTAAGTTATACACATTAAGAATTATTCTTAAGGAACTGAACCAATTACCATTATGAAAACTACTTTTTTGTGTGTGTGTGGTACTGGGGATTGAACCCAGGGGCATTCTACCTCCAAGCTACACCCCCAGCCCTATTTTTTATTCTTTATTTTGAAACAGGATCTCCCTAAGTTGTGGAGGGCCTCAGTAGGTAACAGAGGCTGGCTGCGAACCCGGATCCTCCAGTCTCAGCCTCCCAAATGCTGGGATTACAAGCGTGCACCACCACGCCCAGCTGAAAACTACTTCTTTACTCCTGGTAATATTCTTTCCTCTGCAGTTTATTTTGCTTGATCTTAATATAAACATTTTAGTTCTCTGTAATTAGTGTTTTCATGTTATATATTTCTCTCACCTTTTACTTTTAACAAATCTGTGTCTGTATAGTAAAGTAAACACTTAAAAAAGTATAGAGTTATATCTTGCTTTTTGTATCTAATCTGATATCTTTATTCTGACACTACCTTTTAGGTGAGATATTTGGAAAATTTTGATATCATAACAACATTGGATTTAATGATACCATCTTGTTAAAGATTTTCTACTTGTTCTATTAGGGTATTTTTCTTTTTATACTTTTTCTGTCTTCTTTTCTATTAATTATTCATCATGAGACCATTTTATCTCTACTGTTAGTTAGCTACACAGCTTTATTTTGCTTTAACTTAACATTATTATTATTGGCTGCTCAATGATTAAGAGATGACAAACTTTTTCTGTAAAGGACCAGTGAATAAATATTTTACATTTACAAGCCATATGTAAATATTTTGTGCTTCTGTCACAATTATTTTTCTATTGTAGTTTGAAAGCAGCCAAACACATGTAAAAGAATGAATATAGTCATATTCCAATAAAACTTTAATTATAAAAAGAGATGGCAGGCCAGATTCAAACCATAGGCCAATACATATCATACGCTTTACTAGCTAGATATAGATATCAATTTATAATCTAAGTTCCAATAATATGCCACTTTATCTATAGTGTAACAACCTCACAAAAAATATTCTTCCATTTTTTTTTTTCTTGACAAGTGTTACCTAAATGGATGCAACTGGAAAACATTATGTTAAGTGAGATTAACCAGTCACAAAGAGTAAAGAAGCATATGTTCTCCCTAATATGCGGATGTTAGGGAGAAGATGGGACATAAGAGGGTCCCCAGATGAAAAAGTAGAGACCCTCCATAAACAACGAAGTTGATTTAACCGAAGGGAAGGGACGGGGTGTGTGGGGGGGAGAGCATCCTAAGGCACATGATGTACTTACACAATTATATCAAGATCACTCACTGAACTGAACTTGAGAGGGAGGGAGGGCGAGGGAGCGGGGCGGGAATTGGGGAAAGGGTCAGATGAGAAATGTGTGCACATTTGTCTTTATCAATTTGTACCTAACAAAAATGTATATATACAAAGCACGAATTATTACAATAAAAAATAAATAAATAAAATAAAATAAAATTTAAATCTACATGTGTTATATTCTGCCATGGTATAGTGTTATTGTTTTGTTTCAAATTTCCAATTATCTTTCAGAAAATAAAAACATGAAGATAAAATGTCTTTTAAAGATTTTATCCACATATTTCCATTTCTAGCTTTCATTCTATTGTTTAAATCTAATTTTCCATTTAGTATTATTTTATTTCTTGAAGCTCATAGAATTTCTGTTAACATTTCTTGTAGTACAGTCTTCTGGTAATTAGTTCTACTTTTGTTAGTTTGAAGAAATCTTCATTTCTTTTAGATTTTTGAAAGATACTTTACTAGGTACAGAATTTGTGGTATAGTTTGTTTTTCAGTACTTGAAAAACAGTGTTCCATTGTCTTTGAGCTTTCATTGTTTATATGAGAAATCTGCCAAAATTCTGTCTCCCCTTAGTACCAAATATACTTAATGGTTACTTAACAATTTTTTTAATTTGTCACCTTTAAAAAATTGCTTATGATGTATCTTCATGTGGTTTTCTTTATATTTTTCTTCTTAGGGATCATTGAGATTTCTAGATCTATGAGTCTATAGTTTTTAACCCAAATTAATTTACATGCTCATAATTTCTTCAAACTTTTCCTCTTTTGTGCTCTACTCCCTTGTATTTTCTCTCCTTTTTGGAATCCAATTATGTGTGTTAGGAAATTTGATATTGTACCTCTAGTCACAGAACAGAATAGTAATTTTTCTCTCTTCATTTTGGATAGTTTCTATTCCTGTCTTCAAGTTCACTCACTGTTTAATTCTACAGCATGTACTCTGACATTGATACCACCAAGTACATTTTATAATTATAGAATTTTTTTCCTCTAGAGGCTACATTTGAATCTTCTCAAGATATTCCTTACAGTTATTATTATTATTATTATTATTATTATTATTATTATTATTATATACTTTCCCTTATATCCTTGAGTATATTTTTAAAATATCAAAATTTTCACAACTGGTTTATTGTCCAATACTGGTTTATAATTTCATATTCTATATTATTTCTGAGCCAATTTTTATTTATTATTTTTTTCTTCTGGTTGTGGGTCATATTTTCCCACTTTGCATGTCTTTGATTAGATTCCGAATATTTTAAATGTGATATTCTTGGGTGATCAATTTCATTTAATTTCTCTAAAAAGTGCAGAATTTGTTCTGGTGTACAATTAAGTTATTTGTGAATCAATTTGATTCTTTTGAGGCTTGTTTTTATGCTTTCTATGGCAGGTCTAGACAAGTCTTCATTCTTGGAATAATTTTGCCCCACAATGAATGCCTGATGTTCATGACAATTCTATTTATGCCCCCACTATTTCCAAGTAGATTTCCAATCTGGTTGGGGAACTGTGGGGTCATCCAGCCCTTGGTAAGTTCTGACAATTGTTTGGCCTACTGCTTTACACTGATTCTAGTCTTGGGTAGTTTCAACCCTTTGATGTACAGGTAAGTACTCAGCCATCAACTCAAGATGACCTATTTTATTTATTTATATATATATATTTATTTATTTATTTATTTATTTTGTACTGAGTATGGAACTCAGAGCATCCAGCATGTTAGCAACTGCTCTCCCACTGAGCAATATCCCCCGTCCTCAACAGGACCTCTCTATCTCAATAATAAATTCAGTGATACCACCATTTAATATGCTGACTTATTCTCTCTGCTTTTATACTCAAGAACTGACCTAGTAATCTGGGCTCATACAACATTTATCTCATTTGTTTGTTGCTCTTTCAAAAATTATCATTCTGTTACACCTATTGTCCAATGTCTAAGATCTATTATCTCATATATTGTGCCTGGTTTCTGTTTATACTTCAAGGAAAATTCCTGTAATATTTAATCCTATATAGGAGGAAACCAAAGTTCTAGCTTGTTTGTGTTTATGTTATTTTTGTTGAAATTTACTTTTAAAAGCTCACCTACCTTACTGTGTGGGGGGGAGGAATATCTTACATATGACATTAAAGGCACAATTCAAGAAAAAAGAAATTGATAACTCAGACTTCATTAAAATTAAAAATGTTTGTTCCATGAAAGACACTGTCAAGAAGAGAGAAAGGCAAGGAATAGACTAGAAAGAAACAATTGCAAAAAGCATATCTGATAAAGGACTGTTATTTAAAATATACAAAGAACTCCTAAAACTCTAATTTAAAAACTACTCTGATTAAATAATAGATCAAAGGTCATGAGATGCCTCATCAAAAAGTATATATAGATAGCAAACAAGCATATGTAAAGATGTTTTCATTCCATATAATCAAGAAAATGCAAATTGAGGCAATAATGAAATACTACTACATACCTACTAAAATGATCAACATTCGGAACACTGAGGACATCAAATGCTGACAAGGATTTGTAGCAACAAGAACTCTAATTCATTGTTGGTGAGAATGCAAAATGGTAGAGACAACTTGAAGGACAGTTTAATGGTTTCTCCAAACACTAAACATACTGTTAGTATACAACCCAGAACCACGTTTCTACACAGACCTATACATAGATTTATAACATGTTTATAGCAACTTTATTCATACTTGCCTAAACTTGAAATCAAATAGGATGCCTTGTAGTAGACAAATGAATAAAAAACTGTGTTACATCCACATAATAGGCTATCACAGTACTGAAAAGAAATGAGCTATCATGCCATGGAAAAATATGTATGAAACCTAAATAAGTATTTAAGTGAAAGAAGCTAATCTGACAGGGGTACATACTGTATGATTTCAACTATATGATAGTCTGAAAAAGACAAAACTATGGCGGTAATAAAAAGATCAATAGTTGCCAGGATTTAGAGGAGAGGAAAGAATGAAACTACCATTATGATCTAGCAATACCACTTCTGGGTATCCACCCAAAAGAATGGAAACCAAACTATCAGACTGACACAGTGTATCTATGTTTATAGCTGCACAATTCACAATTGCCAAACTATGGAAACAGCCAAGATGTCCATCGACAGATGAATGGATTACAAAACTATGGGATATATACACAATGGAATTTTACTCAGCCATAAAGAAGAACAAAATCATGTTATTTGCCGGGAAATGGATGCAACTGGAAAACATTATATTAAGTGAGATTAGCCAGTCACATAAAGTAAAAACAGCATATGTTCTCCCTAATATGTGGATGCTAGGGAGAAGATGGAGCATAGGAGGGACACCAGATGAAAAAGGAGAAACCCTAGATAAGCAAAGAAGTTGACTTAAAGGTTATGGACGGTGCAGGGGGGGCACCCTAATGCACATGATGTACTTTCACAAATATATCAAAGTCAATCACTAAACTGAACTTGAGAAGGAGGGAGGGCGAGGGAGTGGGGAGGGAACTGGGGAAGGGGTTAAATGAGAAATGTGTGCATATATGCCTTTATCAGCTTGTCCCTAACAAAGATGTATGATTACAATGCACCAGTTAATAAAAATAAAAAAATAAAGATTAAAAAAAAGAATGAATGAATGAAACACAGAGGATTTTGAAGATGGTGAAAATACTTTGTGGATACATAATTGTGGACACATATTATTATAAATTTACTTAAACCCATAGAATGTACAAAAGTAAACTCTAAAGTAACCTATGGGTTATGTATGATGATGATATGTCAATGGGTGCTCATCAGTTTTAACAAATGTACTACTCTGGTAGGGAATGTTGATGAAGAAGGCCATGCATTTGTAAAGCAGAAGGTATATGGAAAATTTCTATACTTTTTTTTTTTTTTGTAGTACTGGTATTTGAACTCAGGGGCATTCTACCTCCAAGCTACATCCCCAGCCCTATTTTTTTTTTATTCTTTATTTTGAAACAGGGTCTCACTAAGTTTCAGAATGCCTCACTAGGTAGCTGAGGCTGGCCACGAACCCGGATCCTCCAGTCTCAGCCTCTCAAATGCTGGGATTACAAGTGTGTGCCGCCACGCCCAGCTTCTATTCTTTTATCTCAATTCTGCTGTGAAGCTAAAAATCCTCTAACAAGAAAAAAAAGTCTTAAAAATTTAAGTCTCAGATTATATTCTTTCTTCTTTTTATTAAAAATGTTATCTTTATGAGACAACCATGACAGCATATACAGATGATTTTTAATACTTTCGCCTGACAAAATAAAAAGCTGAAAACACTATACCAATTCTTCAATATTTGGTTTGTTTATTTTACTGGGCCATGGAATTAAAAAATGTTTTGCTTCACTGTCTTAGATCACAATCACACCCACACAGGGACTGACCAAGGGGACAGAACAGGAAACTGGCAATGGCTGTTTGTCACTGTTTGGTCAGGATGGACCTCACAGGGTCTTAGTTCCACCCTCCAGCTATATTGAAGTGAAATAAAAATTGTTAATGCAAATAGTCCTCTGCCAGCTAATGATGTAGATGGGCTGTTTTGTCAGGTCAGGTTTTCTAGGAAGCAGACCCCATGGCGGTATTAACAGCATAAGATCCTTGGGAGTGGTGAAATATGAATGATAAAGAGAGTGCCTGCAGGAGTAAGTGAGGAATTCTTGCAGTTAGTTCTGACTTCTATGAATGAAGAGAAGGAAGAAGAAATATTGAGTAGGAAGAGGCCCAGGTAGAGCTGGAGCCCTAAGAGTCTCAGCCAGCCCGACAGGGAGCTCCAATGCAAAAACTGCCCTCAGAAGAGGCCTGCACTGGGCAGAAATGGTCAGCTTATATTTACTTCTGCCATTCTCAGTTGTTGGCCAGTGCTTCCCATGGAGAGGGTGACCTCAGCTCAAATGCTGCCGCAGATCTTGAAGGCACTGCAGCTGGTAGCTGCCACCTAAGTGCATTCACAGAAGCAGGATTCTTCTTGAGGGAAATTGGAGCAAAGCTTCCATGTGACTGGGACTCTTTTTTAATTACTAAGACTGCAAGAATGGTGGTCCCAAGAAGAAATTGACTCAGATTACAAAAGTGTATCTAACTGAGACCATCCTCATACTTCTTGGGATATGACCCACTCTTCTAGATTGAGCATAACTGGACCAACACATTGGAACAACAACTGCTACTACTGGTTCCCCAGCTGATGTTTTGAATATGTTCTTCTTGTACTGCTATGCCCCAATTTCCTTACCCATTGAGTGGGCATTATGCCAATACGTGCTCTTAGGCCAAAATAAGAAATTGAAATAATATAAGAGAGGGAAAGAGTATAAGGAAAAGGAAGATACAGTCTACCTCTTATTAAGCTAAGATATTCTATAGAAAACATTCATGTCTTCATCAATTAGTATGGCCTTCTCCTCCCCCTTCCATTCTAATTTCTAAACGGATATTAAGTTGTCAGTATTTTAAATGAATGAATGAATGGTCAGAAAGACTAGAACTACCTTCTTCCAAGTTATTGGAAACATTCATGAAGAATATTTTCCTTTTATTGATTTATTTAGACCCAGCATTAAGTTATTCTTATATTTCACCATGGGTCTGAAAAAGAATGCATGGTGCATTCTTTGTACAGACCCAGTGTTCTAACTTTAAACATCCTAGCATAGGTTCTGAAGGAGAAAAGACAGAATATACTAGAATGCTGGCTCATATAAGAGCACAATTCTGAATCCAAAAACAATCTGCATTACTATTTTGTTAAAAATGAGCTTTCATCACAGAAAGTAAAGTTATTGAGACAAGCAAAACACAATCTGCATGCCAGTGCCAACAGTGGCTTGAACAAGTAGCAGAATGACTCCGACTAAAATTCAACTCTGATCCAAAACCATTTTGAATTCCTCTACAGTGGCTTAAGGAATGCCTTCTCGTTTTTCTGACTTGCCGTCTTGCAGTCTCATCAGGATTTGTGGTTAGAAGAATGGTAAAAATTTCATGATGTGTCTGGAGGAATGATTAAACATTGGGAGCACACATGAAAAAGAAAGCACAAGATGTTAACACACAGCTAAATATTTCTGGGGAAATACCATATCTCTGACCATCTCTAAGGGAAGACTTCCTGGAAAGGTAATGGGGACCTAGGCTCTACCTGCTTCTATTGCATCCCTACTTTCTCTTGCTTATCCAAAGCTTCTGCAGGGTAAGGCCAGAGACATGGCTGCTCTTTGAATGGCTCATTTCATCAGGACTATTCCTGGGAATGTAGGCAAGGTATCATTCCATTTTGTGGAAGTGAGAAGAAATAGGTGGTAAAGGCTCAAGTATGTGTCTAGCATTGCTTAAAAAAATTGGACAATTCAAGGAAGAAGGTTTAGGTGCCCTCAAATAGTTTATCATCCAACGAAAAAGACAAGGAGAAAGCACATCTTAAAAGATTATACAGAATCTAGTTCAAAATATTGCTCTGTTAACCACATTCTATTTCATTTATTTCTCATACTTTCCTTCACACATATACTTCTCTGGAGGTTGAATTTCTGTGCATTCCTCTTGCTCCTTAAGTGGATGCTATTTGAGCAGAAAGGACCAAACCTCACACTCGATTTTACCCTTATGCTTTGTGTATAATGTTGCCATTATTACATCACAAATATTATAATTTACAGAGATTATGAAAAAATAAGAGATTGATAGAAATTAGGCAGTCAAAAAATAAGGTTAAAAATATCTTGATCTTAAAACTTTAGTATTTGGCACATAAAAGGGCTTCAATATATGTGTTATAAGTGAATGGATGAATGAGTAGTTTGAAGATACAAATAAAGTGTTCTAAGAGAGTAAAAACAGAGAAGCATGAGGCTAGTATATTGATGGATTTGAGAGAGATTAAGCAAAGGAGAGATGAAGTTGGGTAGCATGAAATAATAAGAAATAAGGTTCAACAAGATGGACAAAAATCTGGGCCTAGAACACTGAGAACAAAAGCTGAGATTTGAGATCCTGGAAAATGGGAGTCTTTGAGGGTTTGGAGACCAGTGAACTTTGGCGGAAGATGAATAGCATGTAGGATGGCTTAGGAGGAAGAGGTTGGCCTCACCTTAGTCTCGCTCTGCACCCATGCCAGCCAGCCAGGTGTGAAGTGATGGCTGGGGGGAGGGGAGCGATGGAAAGGAAGGGATGTGGATAAGAGGCATTTCAAAGGAATACTCAGGAGGATTTAATAAACACTTTCCAGTAGATCAAAATCTCCAGGCTTACTGAGGCTGCAACAGAAGAGATAAGAAAATGACTAACACTTGTAGAAGGAGCAAAAGATAGAAGGCCTAGGAAATAGAAGCCAGGCCTGGAAGTCAGCACCCCGTGACCTTGCCCAAGGCACTTGCTAATTCATTCCTTAAAATCAGGAGGTTGCTTCACCACTATGGAAATTTGCTAGCCTCTTGCACTCTGCCATTGTGCAAGAATTTAAGATCTAAAGAGAAAAGATAACCTGGTCCTTGTCACTAGCAGCCTTTCTAGTATCTCTTGGAAAATGCCACTTCTCAAGGTAGGCTCCTTCTAACTTCCTCCAACCCTCCTAATCTGGTCTTGCCTCCCTTGAGACTAAGAAAGATGAAGACAAGCACTCATGACTGCTTTCTTTCGCCTATTGGAAGATTTGTGTCCATAAAGAATACTAGCAGGTGACAACAGGTCTCTGTTTTTTATTTCAACATTTAAAATACTCAATGTGATGTGTAGAAAGAGTGAACTCAGTTGTAGAAATACACCCTAGCATACATAAAAAAGGAAGTACAATAGAACCAAATTAGAGCAGAAAAAAGCACCATATAGTTTGCTTTTTTGTTTGTTTACATTTTCTCTTTGTGAGAATATCTCTTAGGTATAAATGCTCCATTTGTTGTAGATTCTGCCTCTGAGAGTCCTACTAATGTTCCAAGAATCCCTACATCTGTTCAGAAGGAAAGATGGCCTTTCTTGAAGAGATAAAAATCATATGACATATAGTAGAAATGATGTAATAGAGCAATGTGAATGATAAAATTCATAATGAAATATTATCCAAATGGAAAAAGCTAAAAAACAGAATGAGCATGTGGCCAGAGTATACATAAATACAGCATAATCTAGAAACTGTAAAGGAACACTATTTTTTTTATATATGGGCACATCAATGTATGAGAAAACCTGAAGATTTGCATCTGAAAGAAAAAGGAAGACTAGAATATGGGCAGGAACAAAGTATGATGGTGGTATACAGAGGGGCTTCAAACATATTTGAAATGATTAATTTCATTAGTTGGCTATTCGTTACTTGATTCCATACACTTTTTGCATCTATGAAATATTTAGTGTTGTATTTTATTTAAGTCTTCAGTTCTTTCCTGAAAAGAAGGGAGAAGCCTACCTGATGTTGGGCCTTTATCAACATGGAAGCTGACTCCCTGTCCCCTGATAAGTGTGGAAGAGATCCACGTCATGGTAGGGAGATGAGAAAAGAAGAGAATGTCTGCAGAAAGCATTTAGCTATGAGCAAATAACTTCCATTCACTTCTCAGTAGTAAACTTAGAAAAGTCTTTTGCTGCACAAAAGTTCTATTCCAGGAGGAGGAGGGGAATCATTTCTTCACATTCTTGTACCAGCAAAAGGGCTCCTTCCTACTACAAGGCTCAAGAAACAAATATGTGAGATTCACCCAAAATGCTCAGATGCCTGCGTCCTGCTGGTCCGCAGAAGGGGGATTAGTGAAGCACCATTAACCCCACAATGAAAATACATCAGTTCAGGGTTTTCTTTCATCCTAAACCCAGTTTATAAACATAGCCTTATCACAGGGGAATGTTTATCTTCATGTGTTATAAGTAGATTGCCCAAAAAGCAACAGTAGCTAATGGAATTAAGTATGATGTTGGAAAAAGTGTTTTCTCCTTCCAGCAAAAATGACCCAGACGACAGTTAAAACAGCATGTTTAAGTTGAGGCATGTTCTCTACTTCATTTAGAAGTTGTATTAATAAGTCTATGAAGGCCAGAGGTCTGAATTTAAGAATCTCCTACTTTCCCAATGATTTAAACCAAATTTCTGAAGCAAGTCAGGAGACAGAGCTTTTTGGCTTTGCATTGCTACCAGTTTAAACACATTCTAGTAATTGGTGATCTTTTATCTGGGAAGTGGTAGATGACAAAGGAGACTTAATTACAGCTTCCCTCTCCTCCTCTTCTTGCTGCCCAAGAGGTCCTTGAGCTTTGGCAGTTTGTTTCTATTTATACGCAAACTCCCAGGGGCTAATTTAACCAAAGACACTAACTAACCTTGACTTTTCCAAAAGCTTCCCTTAAGGGTTAATAATATGTTTCTCTCCCTATCATCATTTCCCACTGGAGGCCCACATCTGTTATGCATAATTAATAATGAAATGATGGGACAAATGGAGAAGCTGTGCGGGCTGTCTATCCCAGAAGGCCACTGGGCAGATGGAGATGTGTCTCAGTTCTCAGCATATGCCATCTAAAACTATTCACAATGCAAGGATCCCAGCTAAAGAAATTGAAAAGCAAAATCAACTTACCACCCATTCTTTTACCCAGGTATATGGGTAGGAAGTAGAAGAAATCAATAGCTGAACAAAATGCATAGTATTTTCTAAATCAAAACATGGGACACACAGTCTTTGAAGAATCCATGTAGTCAGAAAGATAAATATTTAAAATTAGGGCTCTCCTGGAATGATTGGGATATATGGGTTCCAATCCCCTACTTTTCCAATTTCCATTCTACCCATTGGTAGCTAAGAGTGGCAGAGGGGAGAACTGGATGCATACCTGAGGACTCTTGGAGAAAAGTAACTTTTTAATTTTCTGTAACTGACAACTTTTCTCTCAAATCTCCCCTGTCTTTTTAGGACAGAAACTATTCCATCCCATTCTGCCACATATAGTCTGAGCTCAAGACTTTTAGCCAACTCTGAGTATTATGATCTCAGGTACTATCTGTCACATTTGGCTTCCATAGCACCTGTCCAGGGCCCCTACCTCTTCCCTTTTCTCCTATCTTTCTCCTTAGAGGTCATCTAATTTCCTAGAGGATTTTTTACTTTGTCCTGGCATTAAGAGGAGGACGTTTGGCACTGGGTGGCCCCTGGCTTGGGCTTCTTACCTCTCTTGACAACTGAAGATTGGCTTCTCTCCTTTCCATCTACTACAGCATAAATGCAGCCTGGCCTTTGGAGTCTCTGAATGGAATCCATAGGCTTTTCTATCACCTCTCACCTTTCTTGGAACTCTAGGATCCTAACCCAGACTCTTTCTGATCCAATAGTTCTTCTATCCCTTGTGTATTCCTGCCTTCCTTCTGGGTTTAAGAATTCTCAGCTTCTTTTTTCTGTATCACTACATAATGACTGGGGTCCTGGGAGACTACCCAGACCTACCTCCCAAGCAACTCCCTAGACACTGTTTTACTGCTCCAATGTTATGGTTTGGATTTCTCTGAGTGGCTTGCAGGCTTGCATACGTCCTGATATTCTCATATTTATTTCAAACTCAGCTATATTATTTGGACTATGAAAGAAAGGAAGATAATTAGTCAATAAGGATAGTAGTCAAGTTTGGAAACTATTATCTAGAACAGAGGATAATGAAGAAGGCTTTGTTAATTGACTTATTTTTATCCATTTACTTAAAACTTTTGTCTATGTGAAACATTGTGTTGATTATGTAAATACAAGGCATGCTCTATGCTTTAAAGGAATCACCAGTCTAGTAAAGAGTAAGCATGTTAGCAGGTATTTCCAGGGTATGTTATAAACATAAAAGAATGAATAGATATGAATTGCAAGTTTGCATGGGGATTCAGAAAATATTTTACAGAAATGCTAATGTTTCAGTTGAGTCTTGAGGAATAATTAGGCTTTGGTCAACAGTGAGAAGGAACATTTTTATCTGTAAAAACAATGGGAATAAGAATATGGAAGGATGAAACAGCATTAGAGAGCGACATGTATAATATGATGCAGTACAGTTGGTTCAAAGGATGTGATGTGAGGAATAAATAGTAAGGAGTAAACAGCAAAAGATTGGAGAGAGACTAAATCTAAGGACTCAGAGTTTTATCCTGTAAGAATTGGAAAACGACTAAGTATTTGAGTCAAGGGAGAAACATGACTACACTGACTTATAGAAAGATCATCTTTACCAACAATATAGGAGAAGCATTCGACTAGGTCAATGTTGGAACAAGAAGGCCAAACAAGTAATGAAAGGTATGTGAATTAAGGGATCAATGGTGAGAAAAAAGGAGGGGGGAGCTATGAGAAATGGTTAGTAGACAGAACTGAGAGGATTTGATTATTGACTAATGTTGGGAATGAGGAAAAGGAAGAATTTTGTGATTAAAATTTTGGTTGGTGGATAATGGTGAACTTTGCTAGAAAAAGGGTGTGATATAAGGAATGAATTTTATAAGGCAGGTTGTTTAGTTCAGTTGTTAACATACTAATTGTAAATGGATTTGAGATATCCAGATGGAGTTCTTCAATAGTTAAATATGTGAAGATCTCAGAGTCAAAATCTGAGATAAATGTTTGGATTTGGAAGTCATAGCATACAGATTGTATTGATGTCTGTGACAATCTTTGCGTGCTTGAATATGTCTTTCTATTTCAACTAATAATTTGCTTGGGCCTGATATTCTAGATAGAGATTATCTTGAAGTATTTGATTGACCTTCTGGTGTGCAAATTTGTGAATGAGATATCCAATTCCTATTTTTGTCTTATTTCTTTACAGGCAACTTAATTTTTCTTCTACTTCTGGGAGAGACCTAAAAACAGAAAAGAAAAGAACCTAGATGGAAATTTGGTAATATCGGCATGAGGAAAAGAAGTCAAAGAACCTGGAAAGTATCAAATATTTGGAGACAACAGATGAAAGATTTTCTAGAAGGGAATGATCAACAACATCAAATTGAAGAAAGATCAAGTAAAATCAACCCAGATTGTTAGACTTGTTGAATATGGCAACCTGTAGGGCATAGGTGACTTTCACCAGTAAACATTGGGTTGAAAACTGAATGGGGGGCTTCCAGTTCAAAATGGCAGACATACATGTACTTCTTTCCCATCCTAATAAGATAATTGGGAAAATCACAGAAGGGACTAACTTTGTAATAGTTTTGAGAACAAGGAGGAGAGGTCATCAATGTATCAAATGTTTTAGAAACTTCTGAAAAGCAGACTATAAACAGACTTTATGCTTTGTCACTACCCAGAACCAAGTAAATTCAAATCCAGAACATGCACAGAAAATTGAAGGAAGCTGTTCTACCTTACAATCTGTAAAGGTTCTTAGATTGGATCAGAAGGCTAATTGCCAGTAGAATCCAGAAAGAGATATAAAAGATATTGTTAATGTTCACAGGCAAAAATTGTAGGACTGTGTGCAGAAAACAGCTTTTGAATGCCAGACCAAGGAAAGTAGAATATAATTCTCTAATGGGCCAAATTTATAGCTATGTAAATTCTGATCAGAGAAAATATGCTATTCAAAGCAACTCAGGATAGTGTAATTATTTGCATGGTTGAAGGATTGAAACTTGGACTCAGTTATGACATGTGATAGTTCTTTAAATGCCAACAGTTCCTCAGAATAACAGAGGGAAAGGAACCCAAAGACTTAGATAGGGAACTTACATGGACCATATACTCAGTCTCTTTTTAATTGTGTCTTCTAAGAGGGCTTAGGAGATCATTCTTTCCATAATACATGGGAAATTTTTTGGTTGAAAAGTGCTATTGAAGTTTTCTATGGGCTTCAAAGGCTGATGGGAGATACTGAAATGGTTCCTTGATTTCAGTAGGTGTCAAGAACTCTGTATGGTCTGACATGTACTCTACTTACACGTTAAGAGTTTAGCAAGTCAGCTTGCTAAGGTTTCTTGGATAGTGACAGAAGACACGAGGCTCCTGAATCAAAGACAAGGGGACATTTTTATTCATGGGATAGCAAGCAGCATAAGTAATCACTGCAAAAGGAGGTCTGGGTCAATGGTGGACTGCATTCATGACAGTCATCTCATAACATTGCAGTGTAGCTGAAAAATTCCTTTCACCCAGTGACACTATAGATGTTGTAACATCATAGCCCAATGCATTACTCACTTACGTGTTTGTGGTGATACTGGTGTAAACATACTGTGCTGCCAGTAGTATAAAAGGACAGTCCATATAATTATGTAAAGTACATAAAATGATACTACTACTAATAATAATAAATGACTATATTACTGCTTTATGTATTTACTATATACTATATTTTTATCATTATTTTATTTTTATCATACTGGGAATTGAACTCAGGGGAATTCTACCACTGAGCTACAACCCTAGCCCATTTTATGTTTTATTTTGAAATAGGGTCTCACTAGGTTACCACTTGTTGACCTGGAACCTGTGATCCTTCAGTCTCAGCCTCCCAAGTACTGGGATTACAGGTATGTGCCACTTCACCCAGCTATCATTATTTTAGAGTGTATGCCTTCTAGTTATATTTTTAAAACATTAACTATAAAGCAGCCTCAGGAAGGTCCTTCAGGAGATATTCCAGAAGTAGGCCTAGTTATCATAGGAAGTAACAACTCCACATGTGTTACTGGCTCCTAAGACCTTCCTGTGGGGCAAAATATAGAGGTGGAAGACAGTAATATTGATGATTCCCACCCTGTGTAGACCGAAGCTACTGTTTATATTTATGTCTTCAGTTTTAACAAAGCTTTAAAGAAAAAAAATCAATAAAATTTTTAAATTGAAAATGCTTACAGGATAAGAATATAAGGAAAATATTTTTGTTTAGCTGTATGTTTATGTTTAAATCATGCAATTATGAAAGTCAAAAGGCAAAGCAGTAAAATAAATTGAGGTTAATTTATTATTGAAGAATTTTCTTTATAAATTTAGTGTACTGTGTTTATAAATTCTACTGAAGTGTACAGTAATGTACTAGGACTTCTCATTCATGCCCCACTCACCCACCCACAGTAACTTTCAGTCCTGCAAGCTCTATTCATGGAAATATTTTTATATTTCATACCATATTTTTACTGTACCTTCTCTGTTTATATAATATTTAGATGCACAAATATCATTGTGTTACAATTATCTGTAGTATTCACTACAGTAACATGCTGTAGTTTTATAGTTTGGAAGTAATAAGATATACCACATAGCCAAGGAGTAGTAGACTGTATCATCTATGTTTGTGTAAATACACTCTAGATGTTCACATAATGATGAAATTACCTACCAATGTATTTTTTAGAATGTATCCCCAACATTTCACCACACATGACTGCATTTGCAGCACTTCCCTTTGCCCCCAACTTCCTCAGAAGTGATACAGATGATCCCAAATGCATATCTGCATATTCAGTGGGTTGCATTACAGGAGAGGAATGCTGAACCGGGAAAAACTGAATCTTCAATAATGAGTAATAAGCATGCCTACCCTTTGATCTGAAGGGAGATACTATCGCTATCTCCCAAAGCTATTTACTATGCAAACAGAAAAGATAATGTGAAACAGAGAGAAGTCAATGACTATTATGGTTTGGATCTGAAATATATCCCCCACCTCCAAGTTCATGTGTTAAAGGCATGGTCCCAATGTAGCAAGGTGGAGCTTTTAGGTAATGATTGATCATATATACGTGATTTGCTGCTATTGTAATGAGAGAGATTATTCATCTATCTAACAGACTTATAACCAGATGGGCTACTGGGAGTTGAAACATAGTGGGAGGAAATAGGTCACAAGAGGCATGCCCTGGACAGGTTTATCTTCTCCTAGGTCCTCCTCCTCCTCC